>JACTOM010000070.1:2790657-2845121 GCA_015832385.1 Elymnias hypermnestra
CAGGATTAAGAATGCCCACGCACGAGCGCACGCCGCTTACCCCACACCAGAGAATCGAAGGAGACTCTGGAGATCTTTCAGAGAAGTAAGAGAAAGACTTACGGAACTCAGCGACGACAGATGGGACCGGAAACTAGGAGAACTTGAGCCCTCGCACAAGTCCTTCTGGTCCCTTTCTAAAAATTTAAAAAATGATAGGCGCGAACCGATGCCGCCCCTTGTCCGTCCGAATCAAAGTCCAGCATTCGACGATGCTGATAAGGCCGAGTGCTTGGCCGACAGCATAGAGCAACAATGTTCCCCCAGTACCACAAGCGTGTCCCCCGCGCAGGTCACGCTTGTTGAAAACAGGCTCGCTCAATTAGAGCTCGCGTCCCCCACGAGTGAGCCACTCGAACCAACGACGACAGATGAAGTGCATGGAATTATCAAGGGACTCCATGCCAAAAAAGCCCCGGGGCCAGACGGGATCACCAATAAGGTGCTCAAACGTCTCCCCAACAGATTTTTGTGCCTCCTGGTACTCATTTTTAATGCTCTTCTAGCAGCCTGTACATTCCCTGACGAATGGAAAGAAGCCATCGTCATAGGGATACATAAGCCAGGAAAACCCAGTAACCTGGCTACTAGTTATAGACCCATTAGTTTACTCAACACTCTGGGTAAAGTGTATGAGATAATAATCCTAAAAAGACTCAAGGCTACGGTAGAGGCCATGAGACTCATCCCCGACGAGCAGTTCGGGTTCAGACCCCAACACTCGTGCGTCCAACAGGTGCACCGCCTCACGGAGCACATCCTCGAAAATATCTACCACACCGGTAGAGGTCCTACCGGTGCAATCTTTCTCGATGTGGCGAAAGCCTTCGATAAAGTGTGGCATGCCGGCTTGATTTACAAGCTGGACCACCTCCAAGTGCCAGATAGATTCGTATTTTTATTACGAGACTATCTATCAAACCGTTCCTTCAGGTACCGCGTCGAGGGCACCCTGTCCTCATCGCGCCCTCTCAGAGCAGGAGTCCCCCAGGGCTCGGTGCTCTCTCCAATCCTATACACGCTGTACACATGTGACTTTCCAAGCACAGAGCGTGTACACTTTGCTCAATTCGCGGATGACACCGCTCTATTCACCACCTCACGTGACACCAATCTGATCACCTCGAGACTTCAGAAAGCGGCCAATCGCATCGCCGAATGGTTTCGCAAATGGAGAATCGAGGTGAACCCTGAGAAAAGTGTAGCAGTGCTTTTCACAGGAGTGAAGAGGATTTGGGATCGCAAACTGCCTAACATTAAGCTTTACGACATGGACATCCCATGGAGTAAAGAAGCCAAATATCTTGGAGTTACCCTAGATAAAGCCATGAACTTTAGTAAGCACATTCGCAATGTTCGTGGCAGAGCCGCGTTTGTGCTTGGTAGATTATCCCCTCTCATCTGCAAGAAAAGTAAAATGTCACTTCGCCACAAGGTGACACTCTACAAAACTTGCATCCGCCCCATCATATCGTACGCCAGCATCGTCTTCGCACACGTGCCAGCCTATAGACTGGCCCGTCTGCAGACGCTGCAAAATAGATTCATGAGGATGGCCACGGGATGCCCCTGGTACGTCCGAAATGTCGATCTACATAGGGACTTAGAACTCCCCACGATAAAGAGTCATTTTAAAGAGCTCTCCGAAAATTATTTCGAGAGAGCCATAAATCATAGGAACCCACTAGTGGTTAACGCGTCCTCTTATAGGATCCGTCTTAACGTTCCGCCTAGGAAGAGACGGCCTAAATATGTCCTTAACGACCCCGACGATACGATAACTATCGACAATCTACCTTACCAGGTAGGGACAGACACATACACAAGCGATACACAGCGATTCCGCCGGCGGAGTCGAGGTCCCCGATTTCTGACGTCACCCGGACGTGGACTTCACCCACGTTCCCGGGGGCGCTTCTGATTCTTCCTTTTCAGGTGATGTTTCAGCGATAACGTCGCTCCAAGCCGAGGCTCGGTCTCGCAGGAG
Source organism: Elymnias hypermnestra (assembly GCA_015832385.1). Classification (NCBI taxonomy): domain Eukaryota; kingdom Metazoa; phylum Arthropoda; class Insecta; order Lepidoptera; family Nymphalidae; genus Elymnias; species Elymnias hypermnestra. The sequence goes on from JACTOM010000070.1 coordinate 2,792,684, forward strand.
ACGCCCTTGGAGCGGCGTTTCCCCGGAGAGCGAGCCCTTTTCAGGGCTCGCACTCGAAATGTGTCGGCCTCCATAAGAGCCCGTCCTCCTCCCGGTTACGCTGTAAAAGCCAGTAGGGCTAACAGCTAAACACAGTTCGAAAAAAAAAAACTCCTCACTCGCATTTAAAATGTATTAGACATATATTCATTGTAAAGTAAAATCTGTATATTGATTAGATTATGAATTAAATTGTGTATTCAATAATTTAAAAGGAAGTGTTTAAAAACTGAGTGAAATAAAACTTTTTTGTTAACGAAAATCAATCTATAGTCTGACTTATTACTGCTAGGCAGTAGGCATTAGGCATTGCCAGTACTTAATATAAATGTCAAACAATATATTCTGGGAATATACGATAATTACAAACTATGTCAATAATAAACTGCATCTTGACTTTGTTAAGAGCTTTTATGAGGTTACTTCTATTACAAAAATAACTAAACAATTTCAAATCCCGACTTTACAATTCCAATAGGTTCTACTTTCACCAATATCATTTATATGTTCATGAGTTAACATCACAATTATAAATTAATTTAAGCCTCTAAGCGTTCACATTTTAGTGTCAAAGGTAAATATGTTCGTTAAAACAGTATTTTGTAGCTAATATTAACGTTGACACCAGCTATTTACATTTTGAACTAAATTGTTATTTTAATTTATATTAACACGAACAATAGCAATTTATATTTATTTTAGATACATATTCGTTTTATCTTTACGAGATTGGTGTATCTATGTACCTTTTGACGGCCTCGCTGGCGCAGTGGTGCGAGTACTCGCTTTGCTATCAGATGTCCCGGGTTCGATATCCGGTAGGACGAATTTAGGAAATTGTATTTTGTAATTTATCTGAGTCTGAATTGGTAGGAGGCTTCGGCTGTGACTTACCACCCTACCATCAAAGACGTACTGCCAAACAAAGACATTTGTGTTCTGGTACGATACTGTTGAGAAACCATAATGGGTATATCGCCTTTTAACAGATTAGCTCGCCTCCATCTTAGACTGTGTCATCACTTACCATCAGGTGAGATAACAGTCAAGCACTAAACTGTCAGCAATAAAAAAAAAACATGCAATATAAAACATAAAAAATTTTTGAACCTATGTCTGTTATACTTCACAAACGATGTGCCTCAAACTGGCATTAGGAAAGCAATAATGTGAAGGTTCTTTTTAATAATAAAACTGACTCAATCATCACCAGATCTTCAAAAATTTTCGATTAAAAACAAATGATTATAGAAGTAGTTTCTACACAATATCCCTATATTTCCACGCGATCTGCAGCTATACTGTTAATACAGCCGGTTATAGCCAATATTAAATGAAAATTTATTTAAGGTATATCGATCTTGCATTGTATATAAAGCAGAAATAAAATTTTAAGCAGATCAACTTCTTAACTAGTTAAATTTAAATTAATGATTGTAAGAAAGACTTACAGAAGTTACGGCTATTTATAGGCAACGATTACAAATAATTCATTTTATTCCAAGTTAAAAAAGAAGTTTTTACGTTCGAAAGACATAAAACATCCCCTTATTGTAGAAAGGCCCAGAAAAGTTTCATCAGCCCTGCCCTGTGGACCAATAAAGGCATTGTTTTTACACGAAGAATAGAATTTTATTTTTATACGAAGCTTATTCAAGACAACTTTTATGCTGACTTAAAGTTCAACGCGAATATACGGTTACAATGTTAAATAAGGCAGAACCACATATATAAGTGTTTTATTTCTCTCTTTTAGAAAAGCCTTAGGCACGTTTTCCTCATCATCGCGATACCGACAGACGACTGCGACGACAACTAACAATCTCCCTTAAAATATAAGAGATGTTGTATTTGAGTTTCAAAGATGCATTATAGGAAATACAGCAAGTGTAAATCCATCAATTTTGAAGGAAGAGCTTAGATAAGTGGTATTTCGTCATCAATTTAAAAGGCTTGTTTTGAATTGATTGGGTTTTAAAGTTTCAATAATATATATAACGAAATCTATTAGCAGTACTAACGAATGCTGTTTGATGTTATAAGGAATAAAATACTAGTTTTAAGGCCGAAACAATTCGCAATATAATATTAACTCACATTGCAGTATGGCCTGGCTTTTGCTTGTTTTAGTTGTTTGTATTTAGTTATATACTACTGAAGTATACTTGAATTCTAACAAGATTTATTTTTCTGCATGAGGGATCTAATCTCTAAACTCTCTCCCTTATAATTTATATTATATACACAACATCGTAGTGGAAATGGTTTTTTTGGATGGCGTTACGTCTGCGCTGGTGGCAAGTAGCCAATGCCGAAGACTTTCACCAGTCTAGTACGAGACAATTTAAAAATACGTTTTTTTTTTTTAAATTGTCCTGGCGGGAATTGATCGCTGAGGTTTTGTTAGTGAAGCAAGTACCCTGACCATTACGCACACAAAGCTATAAAAACAATACACAATAAATATAGCATATACGAAAAGGGAATGCAAACGGAACATTGATTCAAATCGCCAGATAGGAGAGCTTCCAGAACAATTGTTACAAAAAATAAACTTCGTCGAGTAATTGTTGAGCGACCCTTCTCAACATCATGCCATATCAACACAACCGGCGGTCATGGCGGCAATGGCTTCCTTCATTCAACGTTACCCTTATTCTTGTTACAATTTTTCGCCCATTTGCCTTACTCATGACCTTCTTCAATATCTCAATCGGGGAGGCCATCATTGCTTCCACTGCAGCTGTTACAATTTACGATGTAACTTAAATTACGGGTCAGACCCATTGTAAACTTTTACAGCATTGCCCTATTACGCTTTAGCCTTTGGGTTTTATTTTTTTAATTAGATCATGTTTTAATTACCTTCCTTTCTCAAGCATATTTTATTAATCTTTTTAACTAATTACAATAAGTGTTTGTATAAACTTCTTCTTATAAAAGTACTACTTTCTCCTCAAAAATTAACACCATACATTTTTTTTTACTTTTAACATTCTTATTTAAAATTTTTTGTACAATTGTGTTGCAAAACTCTTTCTTGTGCCTGAGTAATATTTCTAATGTTACTTTCTAAACTTATTCACTCTATAGTAGAAGAACAATATTATATATCGTGTAATTTATTATATCGTGTAATGCCTTCTTTCCTAAAGATCCCATTAACTTTATATGTATAAGTTGCATGGCATATTCATATATCGCACTGTCATCTTAGAATGTATAAACACCTACATTTAGGTGAAATTACAGTCAAACGCTAAACTTTTAGCAATAATATGGGTCACAAATTATGTATAGTATAATCTCATTCTTTATGCAGAACCAATACAAAACTATTTGTAAAAATTGAATAAACAGTATACCAATAAACCTATAGAAATATATAAAAAAGCAATAAATAACTGGCACAGTATCAAGAAAAATACATATGAATTTCTTCAAATTTCCGGCGAAATTAAACGAGCATAATATTTATTCTGAAATTATGTAAAATTAAAACATATAACTATCTACGAAAGATTATATTCAAATTTATTCCCCGTAGACATTTCGATCAAGTATACCTTTTACGGTTACAATCGTATACCCTATATAGGATGTATTTTATTTACAAATTTATAAACGCTGAACGTGAGAAGGGATAAGTATATAAAAAGGATACTTGAAATTTAGCCCCAAAGAGCTTTCATTGTTTATCATAATTTGGGGTATAAAATTGACTACACTTTGTATTGTTAGAAGTAAAGAAGAATGATAAGTGAATTTCGTTTGTTTTTTGTTTACTGGTTCGTATAAAACCGATAAGAAGACCCTTTTATGTCAAAATCCTCTATCCTGAAACGAGATTTCACATTTATGTGGATAACAATGCCTTTTGTTTCCTTTGACTCTGTAATTCAGTCACGATATGGCACGTTGCAAATTGTGCTAACAACTGGTTATCAAATATATGCTTCTAGCATGACGCGTTTTAACCATAATATTAACAATAACAATAACCACCAGTAATCAATAAAACTGATTGTGATTATAATCACAATGAGTAGAATGGGAATATGAAACTTATATCTACAACTTTAGAATACAAAAATCATTTAAACGTTACACTGTACGTAAACTCCCAGAAGACAATCTACAAATGTCACTTAATAAATTTGAAACCTAATTTAAAAATCATACCTGCAAGAACTAGTTGGACGATAAAACGTGGAAGATAATGGATTACTCTAACGATAACAAAATATATGATTATGACGATAATAAAAAAGGTATAACCGACTGTGTTCTAGTTGGTTCTTCTCAGAACATGGCTCAAATGAAACCACGTATATATAGACGGCAAATTACATTTTAATGCCATCATTACTCGTACATTGGAAATAATGTTATAATATGAGAATTTGACTACTGATAAACGTGTCTATATTTAACTATTCAGAATAGCTGTAAAAGCTTTGCTGAACAAATATTTTTTTATTTCATTTGAAGTGTCAATGATAAGTGGTAAAAAACGTACATTGTTTTATCATTGAACGCAGCACTATAAAGTTTCCTTTATTAATTAACAACTCAATTAATTATAACATACCCATTCCTTCGCGTAAATGAATTACGTGTGTCTCGTCTGTGCCTATGCAAATGATGTTACTATAATAAATTTTCTATTCTCTCTTATTCTATCTATGATATTTACATGTAATATTACGTATGTTTCTATTATTTTCTTCAGTTTTTAATTTTTTTTACAAAATTCCCAAGATATATGAGATTTTAGTTATATAAAAATGTTAATTCCCAGGCTATATAGCAAAATCTTCATAAACAGCTTACACACAAATAAAAAGACAAAGAGAAAGCTTTTTATGTCAGCTTTCAATAGATGGCGGTGGAGAGTTTCAACAAAACTAATTTATATAATTAACTATTATTTAAAAATCTCAACAACACAAAACATCAAATCTTATGAAAAATAAAAAAAAGAGTATTTAGTCGACGATTGAAAAATTATTACAAAACATATATAGAGATAATATCAACTAATGGTAGATGTTGAAAAAAATACGGATAGTAAATTTTAAACTTCCGTTATGTATTATTCATCCATTAGTGAGACTATGGTTAATACAAAATGCAGGGAATGGTTAGCACGCCTTAAATTCTCCAATAAATGCCTGTCTGAAGGAACAGCCCACACGTCAAAACGGTTTAATAGGGTATCCCACTTAGTTGAATGTTTAAACAAGTGAATACAGGAAGTACTTCGACGAAACCATGAAAGGGTTTCGTGCAATTGAGGAAAATGTTTTTCACTGCAAACAGTAAAAACGAGGACGAACAAGTTAATGTTTCGTTAGTAGGAAAACGACCTGACTCCAAATAATAAATGGCTCTTATGTGTGCTGAATCGAATTACTCCAAAATTTTGGTAGTGATAACTTGAAAATAGATTAAAATATCTAGAACTCCATAGAATAAAATGGTTTTTTTATATTGCTGACAGTTTAGCACTTGACTGTGATCTCACCTGATGTTAAGTGATGATAGTCTAAGATGGAAGCGCTCTAATCTGGTAAGAGGCATTATACCCCTTATGGTTTCTACACAGCATCGTACCGGAACACAAATCTCTTTGTTTGGCGGTACGTCTTTGCTGGTAGGGTGGTAACTAGCCGCGGCCGAAGCCTCCCACCAGTCAAATCCCATCCCATCATTTTGATACATGGCAATTCCGTGTGGAAATCTACCTTTTTTGTTTTCAAGTACGTAAATTTTACTACGGACTGATTGATGACAGCTCGCTTATCTATGTTTATCAATGAATATAAATATGTGTATAAATATCTTCTTAAAAGCAACTTTGAGAATCACATATCATTAATATTAAATATTTGCTGCAGTAAAGAATACTTGCGCAGAATTACTAATATTTGAACAGTGGCTTCTACAAGTAGGACTTGAGCAATTTAAAAATAGTTTACAGACAACCCCTTGAAGTGTAGGACAATATGAAAAGTTGTCTACTCCCTAGTTTATGAAGCTTTATATAGCGAATGTATAATTGGAAGTTTATACCTTGAAGTTGACCTTTATCCTCGCAAGGCTACCTTATTTTTTAAGAGTTTAATTAATAGTTTATTTTTTCAGATATATTTAGTTTCGAGTAGTTTCTTGAAATTTAAGCACACATGCACACTTGCGGCTACATTTATGAGATTCTGGGTTCGATATTGAGTTTTTTATCAAGATTTTCTCAATATTTGCCCGAAGTAGTAGTAGTCGGCGGTGAGCTCCAACCCCGTGCCTCGGCGAGCACGATAAGCCGTCGGTCCTGCGCCTTATCTCTCTCTAGACGAGTCGGATTCCCATCACATCGGCCTATGAGAGTGAAGGAATAGAGAGTATACTTGTGTACTATGCCTGCGAACCTACAGTGGAGCGGCTTTACATTGTAATAATTCAATACGAATTTAAGGGCGAAACGAAATGTGAATTAAGCAAAATATTTACACAATGTGAAATGTGAATACGATATTAACAAAGATTGATAGTATAAATGCTTGTCCTTAATTACATCGATTCGCATATGTAATGAAAATTGTAAAATATGTGAGAATTACCTTGAATCGCTTCAATAACAACAATAAATCACATTATAATGGCCGAAGCGGAAACTGGGACATCAGAAAGAGAATAAAGATGGGTAAACACGTTTATTAAATTTCGGTAATAATTCTTCGCATTTTACTCTTATTTCATTTAAGTGTTATTTATCGAAAACCAATTACCAAAATATGTGACGAAATAATCTTATATTTTTTACGATTTACTGTCTAATAAAACGGTTGAATCGATTTTGATTTCATAATACATCTTTTAAAAGTACATCTTTATACATATTCTATGAAAACCAAATTAATTTCTAAATAAAAAGTGCCACAATTTTTTTTAGATACTCGGACTTCAAACACGAAATCAACAAATCGTTTAAGTCAATATATACGAAATAAAAGTGGATTACCAATTATTTATGTTTGTTTATTTGCAAATTATATCACTCGATTGGCTTTCGCTTTACACCATTCGATGTTTTTCTTTTGTGTGGTAACCTACATTATAATATATGTGTACTAGCTGACCCAGCAAACGTTGTTTTGCCATATAATTACTATTATCGCTATTAAAAAATGGGGGTTGGTGACAGAAAAGTGAAAATTTAGGGTTGTATGTATTTTTGTATGCTGTATCATAAAAAAAATAAAAACAAAAAAAAATTATCTAAAAAATAAAAATTTAGGGGTGGAATGCCCATAACATTTACGGGGATGAAAATTCGATGTTGGCCGATTCTCAGACCTACTCAATATTCTCACAAAATTTCATGAGAATCGGTCAAGCCGTTTCGGAGGAGTATAGGTACGAAAACTGTGACATGAGAATTTTATATATAAGATTTATTCCTTATGAAAAAACTTTATGATGAAACCCAGATCACTGATCATTCAATAAATGATAAACGTGAACTCTTTCTAGACATTAGGCAGTCAAATATTTATCTTTATATATTTTACTTTATGCTTATTACGTCAAAAGTTCGATAAATTGTTTTAACGATATTTTATATTCCTCTTTATATCAGATTTTAAAATTATGTGAAAATAATTCTAGTGCATTACGTGATTGATCCATCGTAAGGGTATTATAGAGGAATAACTTATCATTTAAAGTTTAATATCTCAATGACAATTAAAACCCAGCTATTACTACATCGTTGGTTCCTATTAAGAAAGTTGGTTCTACATAAACACTACTGTTCAGGAGAGTAGTTTGAAGTTAGTTTTATCGAGAAGAACTTTAAAATCTGATGTCTAAATCACATCAACCGTAACCGTGCCTCGTGGATTTGTACCACGATCTGAATTTTAGATCATTTTAGTCTATGTAATAGTCTAAAGTACAAATTCTTTACATAAATATTTACCGTCATTAAAACGCATATTAAGATACTCGTATAATATTTACAATAGAAAATACACAGTACATTACACAATATTGCAGAAGTTATTATTCATACGGGACTTAAATGCTTCCGTGGACATGACAGAACCGTATATAAAGAAGGTCGTAGACGACTTATCTGCATTTGTACCATTATAATCTTAAAGGGACGCACATAAGCACTATAATGTAAAAACATTTAATACATATTGTTCAAGTAATCTAGAATACTAGGGTGAATTGACATCCTCATTATCTTCTTTAATGGATATTTAATGTCATCTCTCTTATATACCTTGATCCGGTTATAATAGTTACTAATTTATGATGTTAAATTAATAAATACTTTACGTATTTATTAATAAACAATATTAGTGTACCGCCAGTATTGTCAAAAATAGCTTCGCACAAATTTGTGTTTAAGATGAATCCTGATATATTATTTTAATGTCATGCTCAATCAAAAGAGATTATAAGAAAAGTCATTTACACAGGCACTCCTGATAACTTTATGAACCGATATTTTGCCTTGAAATAGAAAATAAAAAATCTAAAACAATAAAAAACTTGGCGTGTGCTGAAGATCACACGCCAGTGAAAACTAAAACGAAGCGAGGTTAATAATGCAACATTCAACAATTTTGTTTTTTTTTTATATTTGAACAAGTTATGACGTTTACAATCCATTACATCAAATTGTTTTATAAATAAATATCATTGTAACTTATATTATAATGATTTAAATTTTAGCAGTGACACACTGTCTACAACTCTTTTATTTTCAACTAGTTTATTTTCTTTCCTTTTCACCCTTTTTTTAATCATTATGTGTAAGTTTTTTAGATTTTTTAATATTTAAGTTTAATTGTAGACGTAACATATTTGTAATGTGTGCCAAGTTAGCTTATAAATGGGATATTCAATCTATAACTTTAGTATTCATATAATACGATTTAGCATAAGTATAAACATTGTATATAACGTTAGCTTCTTAATAAAAAAAAAATAAAAAAAAATTGATTTACTTTGGCCACGAGAGCCAACGTTACTTGATCGAGCGTTATATAGCAGCAAAGCATTTCAGGTCACTTTCATTCAATACACACAAAACGATTAACACAGGAGGACTAAAGAAGTTCTTCAAAAACTTACAGTTTTATTCCTAGACTAGATATTTCAGTTGTGAATTTCATATTATATAATTACATATTATTATTTTTTTATTATCTTCATATGTCATATTGTCAAATTTTTATATCTTATTCTTCTTTTTGCTATTAGCTATGTGTAATCTGAAGTGGCTTTATTTTGTATAATATCTCTAACAGTACGTATATTTTTATTAGTAGCTGTTGATTACAATAAAATAAAAAATAAATAAATAAATAAATAATTACAAAAGTAAAGATCAATAAACACTACAGTTAAGTAAAAGCAATTACGACATCAAATGTCAATCATCACATGACAGTTGACAAATAGCTATTAATGTCCCGAGGCGGATCAACGACGCGTACGAGTGGGCCGTCGCATGAATATGCCAATTGGTAGTTTATTAGCAGTCCAATCAGTTTTCGTCAAACTTACGACATCTCAATTTAAACCAGCATGAAGTACATTTCACGGATAATTAAATTAAATACACATATCAAGTAAAACCCATTTATATTTCTAAAACAAACGTTACAGCAGCACCACAGTTTCAAAGTTCTTTAAAAAAAAATTATAAATAAGACACAAATACAAATTAAACCAGTGCGAACAAGTGTCACGGTGTTTTTTGTTGATTTATATTTTTTTAAAACCTTATGCAGTATCATGCAACAAAGTGTATGGCAAGCTATTTATTTAAGCATTTTAAATACAAATTCAAAAATTTGATATCTTTAAATAAGTCATCAGAACCCCTATACTTGAATAGTTTTAACAGAAATCTACTTGCGGGCAAAAGTCAAGAAATCAAATCTTGGGTAGATATTATAATTAAAACTGTTCAAAAACTGTTTTCCTATCGGTCGAAAAACATGATATCGTGAAAATTATTGGAGTCTAAATCCAACAATTCCATTACATACATTTCTGACGATTCAATATAATATTTGATCTGAATACAACGTTATAAAGAATAGTTGACTGTAACGGCTTTACATTTTCGGAAAGACTAGATGATATATCATCTTGAAACAGTTTCCTATAATTTGTCAAAGTTCAAGGGCGAAATCGCAGAAAAACGACGGCCTCATTAATAAGGTCACTCTTCGTCAAGCTTCACGAGATTCTTGGGCTTGACAAATGACAATCAATCGTGTGTTAACGATTCTTGCCTTAAACCAGCTTAACGTTAGTAAAAACAGTTCCAGTCATTTTTTGGTTGATGTTAAAGTAAAGAAAAATTTGAATATATTCCGATTGATTGATTATATATTTTTTTATCGGTTATATTTATCGGTTATATTTATCGGGTATATTGTTTTAATGACTCAATTTTTCCGTAATAAATAACATGCTTTACGGGTAATTGCTTCCAAGCACTAATAAAGTCGAACAGTTAGGTAATAACAATCTCGCATTGTACTTTTAACTATTTGTATTGTACAAATTGTTAAAAGTACAATGTGGATACTTCAGGATTATGTTTTTTTTATTGCTGAAAGACAGGTTAGCGCTTGACAGTGATATCACATGATGGTAACTGATGATACAGTTTAAAGTGGAAGCGTTAATCTGGTGTTATTAATATAAATTTTTTAGCTTTACGGCAGGTTTTTGCTCGTAGGGTGGTAGCTAGGTAACTAGATAGGTAGGTAACTACCTACCACTGAACTCTCGACGCAAAGAAATACATTTCCTAAAATTTGCCATATTATAATGCACTTATATTTTATGTAGGGCCCTACTACCGTTTCTTTTATTTATTTCTATTTGATTAAAAAAATATATTTACTAACATTAATTACTGTAACGATGTTTATAACATTTCAAAATTTTGTTGTAAAAATTGTGCATATAAAAATGATCTCAAGATAACTAACGGTGTTTTGTTTTTTCAACATATTATATCCCAGAAAACGCTTCTCACGTGGAAAACCAGACGCCCATTATTTTCTTTGAAGTACCTACTACATTTGAAAGGTGCCTGTGACTGACATATTATTACTAAGATAGTATGAAGGAGTGACTAAACGGAGGATCATTCTCAGTTTATTGCATTTTAACCACACTCTACAAGGGAATCATGAATTTTCTATTTAATATAACAAAAACTATTTATATAGTTAATATTTATAATCTCATATAATGCTCCTTTTCAATAACTCAACTATTATAATATTGAATTTATGTTGGATGGCTTAATTTAGGCTTACCCTGCTGAATTTTTAAAACTATGCGGAGTATGTTTTGATAACAGAATTAAAAATTTATAAAGGTTATTTTCCATCTATTGCTTAACCCTTTAATAAACTAATTCTATAAAAATCATACCACTCATTTTATTTTTACCTCTTTTGATTGATAGCCTTAAAAATGAAATACAATATAAGGAATATTCATTTGAAAGAATTTTCGTTTATTATAAATAAGGATCGCAATAGATTCAATTTACAGAGCGTAAATTTTAATATCTGAGTTTCAATTTAAACTCATCTTATATAACATAATCTATATATACATCATAACTTCAAAAGCATATAAAAATCTGAAACAGTGAAACAATTGGAAGCAAAGAGAAGACATGTGTCATCCCGAGAAAAATAGTTTCATTCATAACGCTTAACACCGCCAGTAGCCGTGCATTGTGTACGACACACACTTTAGTGACTTTTATATTTCAAATAAAATTTCATTTCGTTCCAAACTAACTACTGTCTCCTTTCTGTTTTACCTCGCGGCAAAATCTGTGCTAACATTTTATGACAAAAGCACAAATGATAAAAACAATATACATTTTTACTCTTTGAATTTGCAGCACAGGTGTGTTCTCTTTGTAGGTTAAACAAAACTATTGCATATGAAATAAATATATATTATACATTCTAATTTCAAGATAAACAAACTAAAAACCTAAATATAAACTCAAATCAACGCCTATAAAAGACTATTTTCAATATATTTTACTAAATTTTAGCGTAAAACGTTTATCAGCTATTATATTAAACTGTTAATCTAGATGACGTACAATGTAATAATCAATGAGGGTTCATATATTTTGATAGTAAAGTAAAATACTGTGGGCTTGCAAACGCAGCCAAACTTTCCGCCTCGCAAAAAATAAACAAATCCACGAAGCTGACTGCCAATCTTCACTACTGGGAAAACACTTGAAAAAGAAGAAATAGAAATAACAAACGAACGCCAAACATACGAAAATTATTTATAATTACACTTGCATTCGAATAATTTTGAAACAAACTTTCTAGCCATGTCATTCTGTATTTATACTTTGGCCATGTTAGGGTTAAGCCGTTTACCTTCCTAGTCATTGTCTCGTTGAGCACGTTAAGCCGTTGGTCCCGGATATTACTCTAACATCTGATGATAATCATTAGTCCTAATGGAAATTGTTCTAAACTTGTATCATTAGTTTGCCCTTAACCAGCTGCGGTTGTTAGATGACAATCGTTCCGTGGAAAAGCCGATAACCTTTGAAAATACTTTATTAATAATAAAACTAAAAAGGAATCTGTTAATTTCTAATTATTATAGTTAAGTAAGGATTCCAGTTCTTTAATATTAATATTAAGGCAATCCAGAAAACAAGTGGAACATAATAGTTTTCCCAAACTATTTAAATATTAGGTTGTGATATAAAACCTTAAACGATATAGATATCGTTTAAGGTTTTATATCACAACAACAATGTTGTTGCAAAATATATATCTATTGAAAATGTCATGTATATATGTCTAAAGGATTTCCTCGATTAGAGAAAACCTAATAAAATGAAACTATACATTGCACAAAAGAACGCGTATGAAGCAAAAGGGGCTTTCTGAGTTTTAGCTTTGTGTTGTATTGTTTGTCGCAAGATAAATAAAGTTATGGAAATATACAACTCTCTGATTTGTTTGGTTGTTATCTCACCACAGAATTTGCTTTAGTTTTTAAAACAATGATATTAAACCTACAACGAAGTAAAAGGAATTAAGTAAACGTTAGCTAACATAAACGTATCTCGTTTCATTAAACGAACGCTGGTCGCGTTTTATGTTTCTCTATTTCAATATTTTTGTAAATTATACGTTTATTTTAAATTGCCTTCAGCTTTTTGGTCGGTAGCATAACCATGCAAAGTATGTAATAAATTTTATAGGACTACAAAACAGACCAAGTTCTAAGCTTTGGATATTATGGAATGAGTATTGTTAGTGAATAATGGTGAACGTTCTGTTAGTTTAGTTATTTTATGTTGAAATAAAGAAAGGAGAAGAAACATTAGCAGTACTCTTTGTTAACTTTGTCACTACTTGATGTTTACATTTTTTGTTATGGTGGTAAATGCGGTCAAACACTTAGGTAGACTTAAGTGTCGAAATTGTTTTGCTTGCAAAACTACAAAAAAATTATTTGTTTAAAATAGATTTCTTTAATTTTGACCGTTTTTTCATAATATACAGACACAATATAGACCTGGTACCATTGCTAGTTAATCAAATACTCTCACCCTTAAATGAACTTAATTTTAATCTTCTACATACATATATTCTAATCATTAAATTATAGACTTATACAATTAAGACGTTAACTCGTTATATGACACTAAGTTTAAAGGTAGAAATAACTGGCATGAACGCAAGCAGGTAGAGAACACAATCTTAGTATATAATGAAAGCGATTGTATACATAATCTTAACTGCTCAGCTGCTATACATAATCTTGCTATTATATTGAAGTAAGCTTTGAACATAATAGCAAGTTAAGATATGAGGCATGCGTCTGTAACAAGTCAAATGTATGGAATATAATCTTTGTGCAGCGTAAAGGTGGAAAGCTTATTACGAATACATTGATTGTAAGAATTCTGTTAAGAATATTTTGTATTAATATGTGTAATGCTGCCATTTTAGAATGTACTTCAAATATTACAACGTAAGAATGATTTAAATCCAGCTGTAATCGTTTCTAACATTATAGGTATATGCGAAAGTACTCCTGTCTATCTGAAACGGTTGCATCAAATGTGATAAATTTTGTTTTATTTATATTAGTTAATATATGTTATTGGAATAAATATGATAGTTGGAAGCCCAGATTATGGATTAAGGTTACCTTTGTCATTAAGGTATATCTTGAAGAAGGTAATTTAAAATGTTTTGCCTTAAAGAAAGAATGAAGACTAATTTCAGTTTTATGGAAAGTACTGAAATATCGATTGATAGATTTTAACAGATGGAAAGTTTGAATGATAATTATATATATATATATATATAAGTAGTACTGCTAATGAGTGGAGAGTACAAGTTAGTTGATTGCATTTGCAGTTCTACTGACATTTTTAACCTCGAGTTTCTAAAATAAAAATATTAAGTTTATACATAGATTCAGACATAACATTTCTCTAAGTGACATATAAAGATAAACCCCATGACAATTAAATTAAAATTGCGTTCAACATGTACTCCTAATTATACGAATATAAAACATACGAGTACATTTAATAAAAAATAATCCAAAACGTAAAAGTGGTTCTGTATTTATAAGAAACATATTCAAATAGCTAAAGCAAACATTTGCAGTAGATTTCAGATTATGTATGAAGTCAGTACAAACTTTACAGTTGCATTAGCATTTCCAGGTGATATATCTTTACATTAAATTCCCTATTCATATACTCGGCGTCATCTGTGTTCAACTGTAAAATATGAACCTAGAAAATATGTTGGCCATGCATCATAAGTATGCGCTTTGTTAACATAAAACTTTCAATACTTTGAGAACTTAGAAATTGAAATTTAAAATTCGATATTTCTAACGTCGTATAATATTCCAAAAGTAGTGACAGTGGTTAGACATGCCACGATTGTTGCATATTTACTCTACACAATAATTTATTTGCCTAATAGTTGAGTAAAAGTTATCCATATTGCCTTTTCATGATATAAAATATAATTGTTGAGAAAACTGCATATTCCGAAAAAATGTCTTTAACCTTTCATCTCACATTGGACCCTCGTGGGGGATCTATACTCCAAAACCTTTCTGCTATGGATGAAATATCTTGGTTCTATCAAAAAGATAATAAAAAGCCCTAATTTATATAGTTACTGTTAATCTTTAGTGATTATATTTCATTCTAATTTTAATATAAACCTGCTTATCTCTACCTTATTTTAGAAAATTGGGAGCAGTTCTTGACCTTTATCCGCCATAAGCTATGACAACATTTTCACAGAGATAAGCTTCCTTTTGTGTACATTTTTATTTTTAATCTTAAAACGCCTTTGTTTCGATAAAACTAAGTGTAATCGGTCTAACAAAACAATCGTCTCACTGCTTGTTCTAGAAGATTTTTGAGTTGTTTTAAACATATCGTGGCATTTTATCTGTTTTGATACTTGAATATATAAAACACCACATTTGGTGACATATAATTTTGTGAAATATCTTTTTTTTTATTATACAATCCATGTCTGACACTTATCAACTACTTTTTCAGATTACTTTTCTATTATTTCCTCATTTTTGAAGAATAATCTAAGAAGTGGCACATCACGAAAAATACCCAATTAAAGGTACACGTTAATTTTTCTTAACTTTTCCTACTATCGCGTTCTTTATATAAAAAATATATATTCTTACACTTTTTACACTTTAAGTGGATGACATTTGGTGGAGAATATATTGTACACGTATCAAACATTTATTCGATAATTAAACTTATATTGCGAAAAACTGTACAGCACCATATATTAGATGGCGTAAGAATTGACGCTTTTGTTTATTATTCCTGTTTAAAGCCAACCTCTAATAAGTTTGCAGATAAAGAGCAGTATGACTTCTACTCAAAATTCACGATCATGTTTTAATATGCAAAACACGTTAATAATTTAAAGCACTTAAAGGCAAATACAGCGGATACTTCGCAAAATTTTAAACAAAAAAATGTATGCAGCTTATATTGAGGTTAATTATAATTAAATCTTATATAAAATTATAATCTGTACTATATACAATAATAACAAACCCTTGTTATTTTCTTAACATTCGATTTTTGAGATTATCTTCAGAGGTAATGGACGATTTCTTTTGTTATGTTTTAAGCTAACAATGGTCTACTCTGATTGAATGGACAAGGGAACTGAGATTCGTCCTTTATTTACATTCCAATTTTAGATATAAAATATAATGGAATCATGTTCGATAAGAGAGACTTGTTCTTTAATGAATCCATTCAATTTAAGTACGTTTTATTACTATAACCATTTTATTTGTTCCTATTAAAATGAAATCTACATTTTAAAGTAAATGATTTTTGCTAATCTTTATTAAAAAGTTATGTTAAATTATGGATATGTAAGACAAATGAATTAATTTTGATTGTAAATATGAACGAGACATATATATAGAGAAAGTGTAAGCTAATAGAAAGAATTTAATAAAAAATAACATTATTATTCTATACTAATATTTCAAATTGAAAATCTCCAAACCAATCCACGGTCCATTAAACTTAAATTAAATTAATGCATAAAAGAGTAAAAATACCATAAAATCAAATTTTGTTTGTGGAAAACAATCACCGAACTGGATCTATTTTGATGGGACTTAATGATACGCACTACGTATACGTAATGATAATAGTTAGGCATAACCATGTGTATGTTATGAGGCTACTTATTACACCAAACATAACGGAGCGGGAAATTCCAAGCGTTTCTGTAATATCGCATTTAGCCCATACCATACCACTAGCATTTAGACCATGTTGGCTAATGTAACAGCATACCGCTGTTTTGGAAGAATGATTCAATAAACCTAATTTTACAGAAGAACCATTCTAAAATACAACAACGTATTCAAATTAACTAACAACAGAATGACATTATGTGAGGCCACAAATTTATTTTTGTGGATTTAATGCGAGTTTGTAGCAAAAGAAAATATAGACTATTCTAAATTTTACTGTTTAAAACTTGAAAACTGTTCGATTGTATTATTCATAGAAAGCAGCGATATACGGTCAAATAGCTAGCAATTGTTGTGGCATTGATATACGCAAATGCGGAATCTTATTATCTTCTGTTGGTTATATAAACTTCAAGCTGCATAATTAACTAATTTAGTGGTCAAAAGCACATAAAAGTACAAACAGCGTTCACTAAAATCCTATTATTCAAATTGTACTCAACAATATAGTTAAACTGCAAGAAATTAAGCAAGCATAAAACGAAACGACCTTTTTAAGGCTATTTTAGTGGGGTAGTTGCACAGCGTCTATCTTTTTTTCTTTTAATTATGCTAAATAGATGGCTCTGCTATTAGGTTACATTAAGTTTTTGCGAGTAGTGTAACGTATTTTTATAAATGATTATATAATCTCGTAAATCTTCCATCGGAAGCATTTTTTTTTTCACGCCAGCCTAATCGTAACGTTTAAAACATATATTCTAAAACCATATATTAAAAATTGTAACTGAATGTATTAATTAAGAATTATATTTTAACGCATTTTTGTAGATAGAAACAGAAACACAAGCATAATGTTCACCTGCTTTAAGTGAATCTCGTCGCCAATAGACATTTAAAACACCTGGAACTGCCAATTTAAACTGCTGAAACATTTTTACAACCCATTCTTGAGTTTTGTTTGAATTGAAAAAAAAGGATATTAATAATGGTAAATAAATTTAACTGTTTAACACGTAAATCTCATTAAAGGCCTTGATGCATATTTTTCAATACTATTTATTGACATAATTTTAGGTTAGATGTGTATATGCAAAACAAACATTTCATCTTTTAAATTATCTAATCAGTTTCATTTACTTTTAAGTTCGTTTTTGACACCCTGTTGTTGTGTCAATTATTTTCTTGTTACGTGCATCCCTCTTTACTATTTTATCATGCATATGTGTCACTGTTTTCATGATTGTAATCTATTCCCTAAAATTGCTTGTTTTACTCTTTATAAATCTAGCATTTAGAGGAGTCAGAGAATATCGCATTAAAACGAGTCATAAAAGAACGGCCAATAATTTTGCTTGACAGTGACACTTCAAAAATTGAAAACAGAAATTCTATTTTTTTAATTTTCCAATTTATTTTAGAATATTTGTTTCCACATTTAAATTATCATTTATAAATGAACTGTATACATAATTGTACATCCTGAGGAGATCATAATATTATGCATTGAAAATAATTTACGAACTGATAAATAGATTCGTATTTAATAAGAATAAACCAGCGAGGTTTAGGTTTTAAAGATTATAATTCAAAGCGAATGCAAAATTTGACAATCCGAAATGAAGTAACTGGTATAACTCCGCCGTTATTATAGATTTCTAATCGAGAATATCTTGTACATACTTTTAAAGAATACTCCACAGAAAAATCACATAAACTGACACTATGGATAATCCACAACACAAGAGTGCGCTGGTATCCCTTTGGATTTCAGTTTGTACAGTGAACTCGCGGGTGGTTTAAAGTTGCGGTGCGATTCGGCACGCGTAGTCACGCTGCAGGCCGGCGTGCCACTGGCCGCCCACCCCGCCCAAACGACAAACCGCCCGCCTTAACGCGCAATGACGCCTGACGCACCAGATTCAAGCCTACACTATCATTTCCTTAATGGAATATAGCCAAAAACCAAGAAATATATTAAAAAAGCCGAGTCTTGTAAACTGTTTGAACATAACACACTTCTGATAGCTTTTCAAGTACTGCCATTAAAAGTCTTTGTACAATAAATACTTTATTTTTGCGGCTTCCAAGCGACAGGTCCAAAGTAAAGGTGTCTCATTCGTTCACTCTTGTTCATACACTTATTTCTTAGGTAATCCATGCACCCAGACGCTCACGCGTTCTCCAATTAAAATTAAATAAAAGGAAATTGCATTTTAGATATAAACCTCCGTCGAAGCGTCAAGGTGCGTACAAGGGCGGCCACTGAAAATCAGCATTGGGATTATAATATTAATCCCATGTTAGTTTGTGTGGTCACCTTTTCTGAATCACACCGCTACATAAATTTATACTTAAATAAAAATTATAAATGAGTCACGGTGTGTAAAAAAATTTTTTTTTCTTTCTTTTGCTTCTTAGGTTTAGAGTTTTTAATAAGAAACAGTAAAACATTATAAAATAGCAAAACTAAATTCATTACATATTATGCTAGTCTGTAATCTTGGAATATTGCTGTGTGGTATGGTCGCCTTATCATAATACACACAGTTCGAGAATGGAAATAATACAAAAACGACTCCTAAGACACCTTTCTTTTTTTGAAACGTCAATAAAACTCTAATGAATTATTATGGAAGACTTAAATATTTGAAATTAGATAGTCTCTCTTCTCGCAGAAAATTACTGGACCGATGCTTTATGTACAAAATAATGTGTAATTCATTATTGAAAAAAGAAAATACTAATACTTAGACTTATCAATACTAGTAGCACCTGGGGGCACCTGGTAGTACCTGGGCACCTGTGCCCAGCAGTCGGACGTTAATGGGCTGCTGTATGAGTGAGGAGGCCTGCCTCCTCACTCATACGAGAGAGGATTTTAGAGCATAGACCCACCACGCTGCTCCACTGCGGATTGGCAAGTATAGTACACAAGTGTACTCTCTATTCCTTCACTCTCATAGTCCGACGTGACGGCAATCCGACACGACCAGAGAGGCTCAGGACCGACGGCTTAACGTGCTCTCCGAGGCACGGGGGTGGATCACACCGCCAACTTCCCAACTTCGGGCAAATATTAAGAAATTCTTAATAGAAAACACTATATCGATTTCGATTTTACCCGACCTGGGACTCGAACCCGGGACCTCATGTCTGTAGTCGAACATGCTAACCACTAGACCAATGAGGCAGTTAACTAAGACTGAATGCTCGAATCCAATTGGGAACATTTGTTATTCCACATGCTAAATCATATCTTGATAGTCACTCTCTCATACCCTGTATCACACGTCAATACAATACGTATAGCTATTTATTTAAGTTAAAGCTTAACAGTATCTTACGTAAAAATAAACGATGTAATAGTCTTACATAGTAAAGCGCTAATTTGGTAAGAGGTAGCCTAGATCGCAGTGGTTACAACAAAGTATCAAACTGGAATTATTTCGCCGGTTCACGTGTTTGCTATTAGGTGAGTAGCCACGGTCAAAGCTTGCCGCATCACTCCTGACGCAGACAAATTTCAAAATGCAGTTTCCTAAATTTGCCCTAGTGGGAATCGAACTAAAGACCTCTGCTAGGGAGGCTCGTGATGATTGATCAATTTTTTGGTCCAGCAGTGCAACAGAAAGTTAAGTAAAGTATGCCTCGATATATATTGATAGATTCCAGCCCACGCTACCATTTCCTTCCTTAATGGAATGTAGCCAAAAAATAATAACCAATGATTTTAACTCTCCGTGCAGTCATATCTGTACACGTCATTTAACTAGGGGGTATTGGAGAAGAATTACATTATTCTACACTTTGTTTCAAAACTACGAACGGTTCAATCGTTTTTAAATATTATGTATTTTATCCGGTCTAATAGTCAAAGTAAAACTAAATAATCGTATAAATATTGTTACCATTCGCATTGGAAATTAATTTGTCATTCAATTTGAAATTATAAATACTACTTTTTTAAATAGATTGTTATCGCTTTGTGGTCGCTTTTCTTAATAGAGGTTCGGGGTTCGATTCCCAGTGGAGTTAATTTAGGAAATTGTATCTTCTAAACTGAAACTGAAAGGGTGAGAAGCTTCGGATATAGCTATTTACCACTCTACCAGCAAAGATGCGCCGCTAAGCAAAAGATCTGCATTTCGATACGACCAAAGGAGGTACATTACCTCTTACCAGGTTAACGTGCTTCCATCTTTGTAATCACCAATATTCCGATGCAGCCTATTAACTTAATTATAAAACTATTAAATTCTTTCTTACTTTAAATATTTTTAATATAAAATTTAACGATAAGATACCATTCTGAAAAGAATTTAAACCATTATCTATTTTGGAACATATGTATTCAAACCATAAGTTATGGCTTAAAAATTACATGTCGTTTTCATAAAGAATTTCAAATTTTATTAGGTCAAGTACTTAATTTAGATTTGTGTAGAAACAAAGTTGTAACATTTCGACATACTAAAGGAAAACAAACCGAGTTTTAAACACCCCGGTGTACAAAATAAGTACGACAATTTTATTTTGTATATTTACATAATGAGAGGCAATTTTTAAATACTTTTATACAGGTCAGGTTATTTTAAGTCCGTTACTGTCAAATAAAGTAAGGAAAATACGTTTGAACAAACTTAGTCCCAACAGACTCGAAATTAAGCTGATTTTAAAATAAACCGTGTACACAGTGAGCTCGCATTACCGATATACCTGTATTTTTGCATCGCTACCATATTGGAAAAAGCAACGGGTAAGAAATATGAGTTCACGTTTCATTAAACACGAGTTGGCTAAAGCGTGAAGTATTCACATTTCGGAGTTTCCGTCATAAGCAAAAGCGATCCGATAAAAAAGACTCAATATTATAAAAGTATATAAACATGATTCTGGATCTACTCCAAATTCATCACAGAGAAAACTGCTTTCATCAAGTTATGACCATTTTATGTTCTCGGATAGCATTCATGTCACATTCAGCGAAGATGTGACGATTTAAAAGTTCTTTTCATTCCTTTTCACTCCAAATTTACTTAGTTATAAGTGTGGAGTTATCTCTTGTATTCAATTAAGTAAACTTATGAGATAAGTGAGTCTGGAAATGTTATCTGCTGTAAGGGTAAATAATCCCTACAATCAGGTCAGTATAAAACAATTGTAAGTATTGAATAATCTCACAAATTGATAGGCTCGTTTAGTCCGATTAGTTCGACAAACTCGGGTCCCCTCAAATTATAAAGCGTGTTAAATAAACATTTCGAACATAAAACATATATCCATAATATTCCGACTAAATATTTACTTGTGTATTTAGATTTTTAAGATGCAAAATAATGTCACAATGACTGATATATTTCGAAGTCATATATTTTTAGATGCGTTTAGAAATTATTTTGTGGCCTTAGAAAGAGATATACTTAAAAAAACATATATTTTAGACATCAATTTTAATAATTACAAATTTATAGATATAAGCGAAAGGTTGAAATGTTCATCTGCCATATTAGATGCTGATAAACTTCAAATTCGGGGTATTTGTTTCTTTCACGATATAAACGCTCACTGAAAACGAAATTATCGCCATATAGCCGCGGCTACGCAGGTAGCTCACAAGCGAAAGGGAGTGGAGGACAGTGGCCTCCTTCCGCGAATCTGTAATTTCGCTGGAGGCACATGACAGGCAGAGAGAGGACTCTATAAACGCTCCTCTTCTCCGGCGCAGGTGGTTGGGAGGTCGGCGGCGTAGATTTGCGCTTCTCCTACCCCCTTCCTAAGTTTTCAGCGGGACAATTCCGGAGTACCAGGATAGATTGCGTCAATCGATTTTCTGGTGCACCACTAAAGGATGGATATCTCTCCTTTCTTTCTTCTTTGGTAAGTATTTTACCATATTGCCAGCGAGTCCCATATTCCCGTTTAGATTTTGACTGAACTGGGTAAAGGCATTTCCCAGCGTGAAAAAAGGGGTGCGCATGTATCTATAGGCAAATAAGTATTCATTATTGCATACATATTAATTTTTACTTA
The DNA here is from genome assembly GCA_015832385.1 of Elymnias hypermnestra. Classification (NCBI taxonomy): domain Eukaryota; kingdom Metazoa; phylum Arthropoda; class Insecta; order Lepidoptera; family Nymphalidae; genus Elymnias; species Elymnias hypermnestra. The sequence goes on from JACTOM010000070.1 coordinate 2,815,598, forward strand.
TATCAGTTGACAGTAACTAATCCAAATTAGTTAGATATTTAATAATTTAATTAATGTTTAGATATTTAAAAAGTAAATAATTTGGAAATTTACTAATTCAATATGTATCAAATAAGATATAATAACGGACGGTATAAATAATTAAAAAGGGAACCATCTGATGACATAACAATTTCATCTTCACATCAACAAATTTTATAGTGACTATGCAAATTAAGCGTCACTCAATATTTGCTCAGACTTTAATAAAGCAAACAAATGAGGGTCTCGGAATGTGATCTCCTTTTTAATTAGAGGAAGCTTGTCACGGATTATTGTTTAAATATAAATGAGTGCGCGCGTTGCAATAAACGAACATTTTCAGATTTCACAGCGATTACTCAACGGGCGTTGGGTGAAATTTTATTTATTTTATGGAAATGCTTGTTGCAACTGGGTATTAAATGGCGTTATTAGTTTCAACACTCCCGTGAGATACAAGACTACTATCCTACATTGTTTCAAACTATTACAAAAACTCTAGAGGAATAATACTTATCTGTTCCTTATTAAAAGCTTTTCTTTATTTTATGCAAATGCTTGTTGCAATCGACTATTAAAAACATAGCATAACACCTCATTCCCATAGGGGTAGGCAGAGATCACGTCCTTCCACTTGCCACGATCCTTGCATATCTCCTTCGCTTCTTTCATTCTCATTAAACCTTTCATACAAGTTCGTCGGTTTAGAGTACTCTTGACCTGGCCGTTATTTAAAATGTCCTGGATTTGGTCCAGGAACGTTCGCCTTGGTCTTCCCCTTCCAACTTTCGCATTCACTCTTGACTCATAAATCCTTTTTGTCAGTCTCCATTCATTCATTCTCTCTACGTGCCCAAACCATCTAAGCATACCTTTCTCAATTTTAGTCACTCCATCTTCTTTTATACCATAACGTTCTCTTATCACACTATTCCTTACTTTGTCACTCAGTTTTAATCCACTCATACTTCTCAACGCTCTCATCTCTACCGTATTTGTTGTACTTTTGTGATTCTTCTGCCATTCCCAACTTTCACTACAATACAAGAGTGTTGGCACCAACACTCTTGCATGCACAGCCAGTCTAGCCCTTTGAGACACCATCTGGCTTTTCATAAAAGCGGGCAAAGAGCACCATTTACCATATTCCCTGCGTTCACTCTCCTTTCAATATCACTTTCACATTTTACACCTTTTGTAAATTTAGATCCCAAGTATACAAATTCTTTCACCTCTTCCACTTATTCTCCGTCTTTCAAGATATTGCCATTCAGCATGGATTCATCTCTTTCAAAAAGCATAACTTTCGTTTTGTTTTCATTCCTTTTCAAAGCTTTATTCATAATATTTACCATCTTCTGCAGCTTATTAGCAGATGAGTCAAGTATTACTTGATCATCGTCGTCGTCGTCGTCGCTTCAACCGATGGACGTCCACTGCTGGACATAGGTGACACGAAATTATGCCTACTAGGTCCGATCTTGCCCCGCCTGGCTCCATCGGCTACCGGCGACCCTCCTTATATTGTCGGTCCACCTTGTGGGGGGTCTCCCTACACTGCGCCGGTGCGGGGTCGCCATTCCAGCTCCTTCGGGCCCCAACGTCCATTACTAGATCATCAGCGTAGTGTAAACATTTGATGAGTAATTCATTCATTCGTAACTCATACAGACTTTCTTTTAAATTTGTCAAACAGTTATCCATGAATAGGTTGAACAGCCATGGTGACGCAACACATCCCTGTCGAACACCCTTTTCAAACACCTTTTTCGACAGGGAACTACTAGCATTAGATGGCGTTATTAAATCTAATATTCTGGTAATATACACGACTGTTAACATTTTATATTGAACTTTAAATGTGAATAAAGATTCGACAATATGCTTATCAGTAAACTATAGAAATACAGGTGCGTTGGTTTTGCCTTGCGCCGAACTCAGGCGAAGCCAATCTTATACTCTTATAGTGTACCTTTGTTAGCTGTTCTATAGACGAAAAATTATTCTTGAAATGGTGTAGGATCAAGAATAACAATAAGTAATTCATTCACTGAGCGCCCTTAAAATCCGTAGACCCAAGTAAGATGTATTGAAACGATAGATTATCCTTTTCTCGCTCATGCGTACATCTCAAGGCGTGAAAATACATGGTTTAACGAATCTACGCTTAGTCCCTGCTTTGTCACTGTCACCAAATAGTCGACTAACCAGCAATCCCACTTTTTATACAAATACTTCACAAAAATCTGTCTAACAAAATCAAGGTTTTATTCACAATATATGTAAAAGTTTCAGACTTAAAATGACCCTCGGGTATCTGTTAGTAAACTTCAATTTTGTACCTATGAAACCGAGTAATGGATTCAACATTATGAAGTTGTCTAACGATTAAATTTGCAATGGCCACTATTTGTCTTTTTAACCCTACGATCTTGCCATTTATTCCAACATACTTGTCGCAACTTTCTGTTTTAATAAAACTTTATAATTGTATAACGACATAAGCAGATCTGGGTCTTCGTCTAGTTGAAGATAAAGATTTAACTTCCAACCATATGTCTTTAATATAATATTTGGGTTAGTTGGTAGTACAAGCTTGAATTGTATTAAACCCTCACAGATATTTACAAGATGTAGCTAATAAAAGTACAAATAGTTTCAGCGATAGCTCACATATGAAAAGATATTGTCTTTCCAAATGAGATCATGTTTACTTCTACACTTTATAACGATAAGTCATAAAGACACTTAAGTCGATAAGTGTCAAAGGTATTATGTTTTCAAAAGGTATTATCTGTATATTGAGAAGGTACCGAGACATCAACTTAAATATACGTTTATATATGAAAGATCGCGTGTTCTCTGTAGACAACGGTACGGTGTAGCAAATGTTTGCTAGAGTATAACACACATATAACACTGAGAACCTCTAGGATTTGAGAACAAGAAACGGTGACAAAGATTAAAGTGTTCGTTCGCTCAAAGCGATTAAATACTAGATATGAAAGATTTTATTTAATTTATTCGCAACCTTATAAAATATTTTTAAAAATAACTTCTTAGCAAATTACAACACCCACATATTATAAACAATACTAAGATTAGGTTGGAAACAAATAAAACTATTTTTAAAATTGGTCTCAGCGTGTCTGTCAGTGACAGTTATTTTCCACATACCTCCGGTACGGCAGGAATTATTTTTACAAGATTCCACAGACCGAAGAAGTTACAAGTCAAAAATAAAAGCATTTAACAGTGTATTAATATCCCACAGCTGGGGGAAGGCCTCCTCCATCATAAAAGAGTGGTATTTTTAAAGCATAGACCCACAAAAAGTGCAGCAGCGTTGTGGGTCTACTGGTTGGCAGGTGGGCAAACAAAGGCGTCCTTTGCTATTACACACAAAAATATGTTTGTATGGTTTTAATGTAATATACAATGAAATGGGGGTTGTTGTATATGAATACAAGATTTCAGTGTTTATTTTAATTATATTTATTTAAAAGTAGCATATGACTGAGGGATATTGGTAGTGATGTTGCAACAATATACTTTCTGGCATATCTTGTATATGAGATAACATAAACATAAAAGATAATTTGCAGTCGGCTCTGGTGGCAACGCAGAGCCATTACAACAATGAGTTTATCCCTTTTGTGTTTCGAGGAGACACGTGTTAAATTAGATATCTGTTTAACTTTGAAGTCATATACATTTCAATTTACAGTTATGCGTTTCTATTTTGACCTTTAATGCAAACATTTTCTACATTGAAGTTATTTATCTACTGCAGATAAGAACTTATGCGGCATATGAAGGAATCTCATCAAACTACGTATAATACATTATAAAAAATATGTATAATACAGTGTTTGGTCCCGGCGCATGGCGCTCAAATGGCTCGGGGTCCAAAATCAAAACACGTGTTAACCTCCAAAAGGGGGCGTCAGCCAAACGCACGCCTAGCCTGGTTTTCTCGCGACTCACGAATGGTGTGCACGCGCGACCAAAGCGTCGAATCAAAACTTTAAGGGTTCTTCAGGCGCAACAATTAAACTATTCAACAAACAAAATATGGAATTGTAATTAACATGTGCACTAACAAAAGGGGGCGTCACTGCGTCGCGTTCCTTCTCCGTGTAGTAATTATATAGGAAATCTCGACGATCGGCTTCCCAAATATATCGTAAACGGCCCCGATCGACAAGGGTTTACAAGTCCAATAGCCCAGGGCACACAACTTAACCTATAATGACAAAACGTGTATTAAGGCAAAGGCGGGCTGTCAAAACCTATACATCTCCGCGGCCGGTAAAGATTTCATACGAACTGTCTATATATTAAAATGGCGGCGACGCTGTCGGTTCTGCGCTTATCAACACAGTTTGCGATTCATTTTTATATTATGGATACAGTAGGAATTAAAAAAAACGGCACATTGAAAAAAAAATTGGTTAAAATATTTTAACATTGACTGTCTGACTGCGTTTTAAATCATCATTATACTGTTACTAAAAAAAATAGCATAATGTACAGCTTGCATTGTTTTAACTAGATGATAGATGATTTTCTCATTTAAACAAATTCACGAATATTTCTAGTGACTCCTAAAATAGGGAAATAGCTAACCCGCATGGAGAGATTTCGAAGGTATCTACGCTAATTGGAAGGGGATACTGATACATCCTGATGTCGGCATCGTCATTTAACGTACAAATACTAGGAAATTCTGTAAATTTTCGTATATATCAGTGTAGCAGAATTTGTAATTATCAATTGACATATATGAAATTAAAGCAGGATTTGCTGCGGCTCATTATGATATTAACATTTGAGATATTGTATTTCACTCCCGTGGAAAGTTTGGGACATTGAGTACGCAAGCTTTTTTCGTATAAACTATATGTTGTATTAACACAGACTAACAATTTTTTATTAACAAAAACTCAAATTAATGGTATACAAAAAAAATCATGAAAGCTCGTTAATAAATTGACTAATCAATTGACCGCATGCGCAATTTTTCGCTGTTGCTTGTGAATTTTAATGTTGTTCCAGAAATGCTGGTTCGACAACATTTTCATTGAATTTTAAAACAAGCCGAAAGTAACAGAATAATTTTTATTAATGGCATAATAATGACTTCATTGCCAAATTTTACCGAAGCACTAACACATGAACAATAGTTTACGTCTTTGTGCTTGATTGCGATTCTAGCAAAAAATATTTAGAAAATTTAAAGTACATAGGAGAGCAGAATACATTTAAATAAGCATGTTTAAAATTCACAGAAAAACTAAATATTGACTTTATTGGTCCAACTACAAAAACGATTTTGGTGCGACAGTAGAGTAAAACAAATTTACTGATAAAATTTAAGTTAATGAATCGATGAAATCAATATTGTACAAACAACTAACTAACGCTAAACCTGCAAAAATAGTATTTATGGGTATTATTTCTAACATTAAATAAATTTTAACTAAGTAGCGTAGTATCTGTTAAATTTTCTTACATGGAATAAAAAGCGATATATGAAATAATTTTATTATCGTTCTGTGTAAGATGAACTCTTTTATATCTTAAATTGATGTCGGTTTTTACACAAATTTGTACATTGAGTTTATCAATAAGCGTCTAATATTATGTAACCAAAATCATTGGGTTATTAGAAGTAATATACAATTAAGTTGCACATCTCGAACAACAATATATTAATGCGCCTAAAAGCTTGCTTTAGTTAAGAAATGTAAATTACATTTTCGCTTAAAAATACTGTATTCCTCCTGATTTATAACGGAAATAAACGGTGTTTCATTGACTTCAATTTGTGGGGATTACTAACCTCCTCACCGGGATAATAGAATGACTATTCACTTCTGTAGCAGACATCCCATGTTCCAATCCCAACAAGGTAAATCGTCCAATTTTAATTTTTTTATTATATGTACAGGTACAAAGGCTTCAGTAAATTTGTTTCTCAATGCGACATCTTGTTTGAACCATTAAAAAGTAATTGGTTTACCGGTAGTTTAAAGCTTATGGGACTGCAACCTCACGTCCAACTGTAGGTAATAAAAAAGCAATTCATTTTCCTATATTTTCGTTAAAATATCTTGCAAATTTATCTACTATTTATGTCTAGCTGTCTGAATAACGAAATTTTAAACCAACTTCGACCTGGATTTAAAGATTTAACGCATTTAAAGATGAGAAACTCCCCGGAGTTCCATAATAAATCAATCACATCGAAATGCCGAAACCGATGATAATAATGATGAATAACTTTAAATAACAAACAGTTGTGATTTAGACAATTCTCTGATATTTTGGCATGATAATGATTTATATCACACTGGCTGAGCCGCGCAAATTTGTCCTATGAGCAGCAAAATTGTGTTAAATATAAATATGTTTAAATGTCAATAAATTCGAAGTTCATCACTATCAAACACAGACACAGAATTTTTATATATAAACTAGCTGTAACCGGCAGTATCATGTAGTTGATAATCCCATGGATATATGGGTAAATTCGTTATTTACCATGTCCAATTGTTAATCTAACCGATTCTTGAAACCACCTGAAGATACAAAAAAATGTCAGCAAAATCATTACAGCCGTTTAGCAAGACGTTTAGTGCACATAATAATTATATATATAACGATAGATAATCCGTAACATGACAGGAAAACATTCATTTTGATCGCTATGGTTCAATTTGAATTTATTTTTCCATATTCCTGAAACGGTAAATATTGACCAAAGCGAATAAAAAAATAATAGTTCCTATGCAACACTAATATCTTTTTCACAAATTGAAAATATAAATCAACAGCAATAGAATATTCATGTTACATTTATTTTAGGTCTAACGGATTATTCAAAATGTATCCGTTTAGGTAATGCAATCGAAATAAATACGTTTCGATTTAAAAACTCATACACCAAATAATTGCAAAAAGCTTTTTACTTTTGCACTAAGTTATAGTATCTACTTAGGAGAACATAAAAGAGAGAGATTGCACATGTGTTATAACATCTACTGCCAAGATGGCTATCATATACTTGAGATAGACCGAAATAGATAGTCCATTATTAGGGTATTAAAACTGGGCAACAAGTAATATATATATAAAAATATATTTCATTCCTAATCATATTCATAGGAGAACGACCAGTTTCTAACGATAAGATGAAACTTCTTAAATTGATTACATAGAAAAAGCCTTTCAACCTTTTACGAGAGCTTTTAGTTGAATGCGATGTATAATTTTCCGAAACTACGATTATTAATGAATAAAACTGTATTATCATCAAGTGTAATGATACACCACGAGTTTAAAAAATGCATTTGAACTTGAGCGGAATTAGCGGAATATTTTGTTAAGTATTAAAAATTTTAACAACATCATATATATAAGATATAATATATAAAAATGTGAAAAGGTCGTAAAGTATTTTGCATAAACCTACACCACACCCTGCTTTTTAATCGCGAAACTAAGTCGCATATCTGCTAGTATTAACATGTATAGATAGAGTGTGAACTCATCGTTTTATTCAAAAAATTTCACTAAGCTGGCTTATATAAAATGGTACTTTGCCACATAAATATTAATGAGAGATGATGTATATGGCCCTTAACCGATTGGCACTTCGCCATCATAAATTGTATCATGACTTAACGACTTAGATACCAATTAAGCGCCAATTTATAAAAAATATGCCTTGAAAATAGTATTTTAGTAATAGTATTAAATTTACTAAAATTAAAATCAAAGAACAGCCTATTCCTTTCCTACTACAGGGCACAGGCCTCCTTATTGATTAAATTCTAGGTTTGTAGGGCATATACCCAGTACACTGCTCGACTACGCGTTGACAAGTTACACGTATCTCAAAAAGGCAGGATTCCTCGCGAAGTTTTCCTTTACCGAAAAGCACTGTGATGTATTTTGAACGAGTCCATTCAAATGTATACATTAATGAAGCAATCAGGTTCCTCTTCTTTTAATTACTCCTTGAATATTTTCTAGCTCGCATTGATCAAAGATTATAGAGCAATTTGCTTCTATTAAGAAACTTATAAGAGACTCAATAGATATATCAGAGGATTTTCGTTTAGAAACGAATATTTGCCGGCAGCATATCACATATTCATACTAATTCTCACTGAGCTGTAACAAACCTTAATTTTTCCACTCAAGATGTCCGCATTAGCACAAACTTAAAGTAATATAAAGCTACTTCGACAAGAAATACATTACCAGTACATTATATAATTTATATAAAATGTCCTCAAATTTGGACAATTACGGTGCCATCAAAATAAATCTCAATTTTCAAGTGAAAACAGATTATTTATTCAGTGGCTTACTCCCAGCTTTGTAATTTCGCACCACAATATTTTTCCAAGATTAATGTTGTAGAAACAAAACATTTCTCTCAAAGGATCCAATTCAGTAACATGAAAGGGTAGGAAGTGCAAGTCACATTTGAAAAACTATAATTCCGTAGATTATGTTTTATTAAGAAATAATAAAAGCCAAGAAAAATTGTAATTTATACCGACAAATAATTTATAGGCAAATAATTTTGACTGTGAATTTTTTATCTATCTGACTAAAACTAATACCCGTAATACTATGTAATGCCACATTGTAATAAAAACTTGAGCGCCACTTTCTATAACTTCACGGTACCGTAACAGAATGTCAGCTCATTAAATATAAAGAAAAAATATCGATGGATAGTACATCTCTTTATGAAATAGAAATACTAAATATCGTTCGTCAAATAACGACAAAATAAATACTTGACAATCATTATTTAAAATCCTGGCGATTTTAAATAAATAAATATATATATTTAAAATATTCATATTATAATATAAAATCTAGATATAATCTTTTATCTAGATTTCACTCACAAGCAGATTATGTTCCAACGTTGTTAATAAACTCCCGAGCCAGTAGTTATCAAACTTCTGCTAATCCTTAAGCTAATAGTGCGTATACGAAAAGTTCTAGGTTTTACTGTAATTAAGGGTTTCTAAAATAGTACTATGTATTTACCGATTTTTTTTAGAAGACCTAAAAAGTATTAAGTAAAAAAAAACAAATTGTTATATAATTTATAGATCCTTATTTGTATTTACTTCTCATCAAAAGGTGATATATCATGTTACACAAAATGACAATTTTTTTAGAATAATTTCATAACTTTAAACAAAAAACAAACTAAAAATAAGCCATGATGGCTGCGGATGGGTTTGTGGGAATTCTGGACAGGCGCATCTAAGTTTCTCTTAAAAAAAAGAAACTTACATGCTATAATTTATTTTTTCCAATCCTTCATAAGTATTTTCGATGAAGGAATTCATTCTGAGGAAACAGGCTACTCCCTAGTGGGTCCTAGCTTTAAAAACTACTTTCTCCTACGAGCGCGGAGCCCTGTGCCTAAGTCATGGATGATATTTACCTTATTTTTGAATGCTTTGTTATCGGATTTTGACTTACCATGGTAAATTTTTTTTACTGTATTATAACAAAACAAACATTTAAAGGGGAGAAGGAAATCCAATAACTAAATATCACGAGCAAGCTCAGCTAATTAACTCCAGCGACATGGGTGTTCCTTTGCAAACAATTCTTATATTTGCCACGTACTCGTTAGCAGCGTAAAAGCCCGATCCAAAGTAAATAGTGCTCCATTAGACCCAACCATCGCCTGTCACAGCTGAACGTGAAAACAATGCGCTTTACGCTTTTTGCAGCACCGGACACTTCTTGCCTTCAAAGGTAGAACGATACGCAACAACACTGCAATCGAGAACCTGTTTGTACATTGTGAACAACATAGTTTCCATTTGAATGGCCTCTATAAGGGATTTAATATTTGCAAACAAAATTAATTTAAAAAACATATCTCTCCCTCGTTCAGTCAGGTTGTGTTACTTCTGCCGTGATCGGACTTTAATTATATTAACTTCGGCAATTTTGTAAAGCACCTATCAAAATTTTTCAACGTTATTAAAAACTACTTTTTAAGGTCATTAAATAGAAAAAAACGTTTAAGCCGTTTATTTATATGCAATTGTCTACATTTCAGGATTTACAGCGTTATTACTGCTGTAAGATCATAAATTTATGTACGGCAACTTGTTTTTTGATATAATGTTATTAAATATTACAGTTGTACCTTATAACCGTACACAATAAATGGCATCAAATAAAAATAATAGGATAAATAATATTTATTTACTCGTGTAATCATATGTACTGTTCAAAAATGATGACACGGCGCTCAAAGTTGTTTTATAATTAAACGAGTGTAATTTTTTTTTCATGTTTGTTACCTCATAATTTTCGACTGGGTGAACCGATCTTGACGATTTTCTTAAATGAAAGGCAGTGCTTGTCATAGGGTCCCATTTTTTTTTAAATCCAGTTCTGATGATGGCATCCATGAGAAAACCGGATAAGTGTTACATTTGCATTGAGCATGTGCGCGACAATTGTACGAATAACTCAAGATCACGCCAACCGATTTCGATGATTCTTTTTTTATTAGAAAGTATATACTTCAAGGGTTNAAAATAATAGGATAAATAATATTTATTTATTAATAATTTTCGACTGGGTGAACCGATCTTGATGATTTTCTTAAATGAAAGATGGTGCTTGTCATAGGGTCCCATTTTTTTAAAATCCAGTTCTGATGATGGCATCCATGAGAAAACCGGATAAGTGTTACATTTGCATTGAGCATGTGCGCGACAATTGTACGAATAACTCAAGATCACGCCAACCGATTTCGATGAATCTTTTTTTATTAGAAAGTATATACTTCAAGGGTTGTTTGCTGATAGTTTGGTAAGGTTCTGACCATGAGATCCATGACAAAGTAACGGAACTCTTCAATTCTTAGGAGCAAATTAACGATACTCGTCAGAATCTTTTATAAGCTTTCCGGATATTTGAGTCACCTACCGTAACGTCGGTATGGTCAAGTGATTGTCGTAGTCAATTATAATGATCACTGGAACTCCTCAGTAAGAGTCCTATTTATGGCAGAATATATAACTGTCTGTAATCAAATGGCAATGGAATGGCAACGAAAAAACAACCGCCTTGAACCAATCTGTTCCAAATATATTAATATGCTCTGAAAAGTAAAAAATAAATGCGTATTTTTTTTAGAATTCTTCGTATTCTTTTATTGAGAGTCGGTGTCTTCTAATCCTTCTAAGCGTTATTCGCGTTGGTTAATTTTTTCTATAGACTTGTAGTCTATAACGTATTGAAATTCTCTAATCTAAGAAGGCTGTACTAATATCAAGTGCTATTAACATAAAAAAATATTCTGGAACTTTTTTGTATGAAGAGAAAAGTAACTTAGTACGTTTGAAAATTTAAACAAGATTTATTATTACAGTGTGACTCAATTAGTAGGAATTGAAAAATATACTTATCCCTCGTTGAGAGTCAGGTGGTGTAGCTTTTGCCTCGATAAGGCTTTAATTACATTAATTAACTTTGACAACTTTGTTTCGTACGTGTCTAAATTTTTCTACGTTATTAATAATTACTTTGCAGACAAAAAGACTCGTACGATTCACAAAAAAGTTCGTGCCAATTATTAAAAAACACAAAAGTAATTGATATATCTTTTGAATAAAGGGAAATTGTAAGTCTCTGAATAGAAAGAAAAAGGTCTATAGTCAATTATTTACGTCGTTTGACTGCCTTTCACTGGGAGAAATATTCGTTTCATTTTAAAAATTTTAATTACATATTGTCGGTGCACCGCAAACCTTTTGTTTAACGTTGAATGTACTTCTGTACATTATGCAGATTGCAGAGTGGTCAGGTAACACTTTATCATGCGTTGAATGAATTTCCGGTTTTATATTTCGTTGAAAATATTAATACAAACAAATAACATCATCTATTTTTCTACCAATTTATTACTTATAATATTAATGGTATATAGACTCATAATAACTACTAATGAATGATGATGAAGATTCTAAAACTGCAATTTAGATTTAAATGTTTTAAACTGACAAGTTCGTGGTTTAATGTGTGGATCAATTTGAATGTATAAGATTATATAATTAACAATTAGCTTATTTCTATGGTAGAAATATCTTTAAAGTTGAGAATCGTTTTAATTTTGCCTCTATACAAATTTGGCAGTTTCAGTGCGAAATACAAAAAAATCTTTAACAAGATCGACATTAAACTCTTATATAGACGGTTTCCAATAAATTGTTGTTTGAGTGTTTATTTGCACAATTTAATATTTTATTTGAACTCTGAATTACCCGTTCCCATAGAAGTCAGGATAAAAGTATGGTATGTAACAAGAGCTACCTGCTAACAAAACTCCCGTCGAAATCAGTCAAGACCTTTCGGACATTAGCAGGTGCAAACAAACAAAGTATTAAGTAAACTTTCGTATTAATTGACTGTAAAAGTTTTAGAGTTTGATATCTGTTTTCAACTTAAAACACATATAATTCTGAAATTCGCTGTCTTGTGCCACTTATATTTTATAAGAATATTAATTTTCTAAAATATTAAATCTCCAATAAAGACTAAAACTTTTAAAAAAATATAAGGAATCATGAATTTAATATATACAACATTACAGCATAAAACTACCCAATAAATAAATTTATTATTGCAATAATTCTTAAATATGGCCCTATAAAAGGGTAAACAGCCTTGGGAAAATTTGTATGACAAAATCTTAACGCCCAACTCAGAATAAGTATGTTAGACCTCATTTAACAAATATTTAGAATGCGTTTATGTGTAGCCACGATAGCCTAGTTGTCAGACGAGTGAATTCTTGTTTAAAGAAAACGCGGGTTCGAATATTAGGCAGGAACCACTACTTTTCTCTATGTATTAAGAAAATTACGTGCCTAAGTATTCTTTCAAATCCATCTTTGAAATAAAGGAAAACATCGTGAGGAAATCTATTAATCCTGCTGATATGTGTAACCTGAAGCGTGGTGGGGTTTATACTCTAAAAGTCCTCTCTTCTACTAGTAAGGCAACCAGTATCCCCGCAGGAAGACGTTAATAGGCTGATATTTACAATTTACTATACAAAAAGATAAATATATTAAAAATTTTAGAGGCATAAATAAGTTTAGAGGTTAATAGTCACTCACAAGTTTAGCGTGCATCGGTCTTAGTTTGTATCATCACGTCTTATCACTACCAAGAGCCGAAAGAATTAACACACTTAAAACATTATGCTATTGTATTATGATATGAGGGCTAAACACATTGTAACCTACAAAAAAAACTATGTTAAAAGGAGTAACCGTTGAGTTTCTTGCCGGCTTCTTCTCAGCGGAATCAACTTTCCGAACCGGTGGTAGATTTGTTACCAACGGACAGACTACTGACGATTCAAAAGGGGTTTTTGGAGCCTACTTGAATAAAGAAAATTTTGATTTTTTTTTTATTACTAGTATATTAATACTCTTAAGAATGAAATTATTTTATGTGTGAAAAATTTGATAAACTGATTTCATAGTAATATCCTAGTAATATAAACATATTTCATATAGAACACAGAATGTAATTAATGTAGATAAATAAAAAAACTCCATGCCACGAGTAATGTTTGTGTATTCCTTATTAATAATAATGTGAGGGTTGAGAAAAGCTTTTAATAAACAATTTAACTTAAACTGTTTATTTAAAAAACTTTTCGACAAGATCTTTGTCTGCGTATTGCTACTAAAACAATTTTTTTATTAATGTAATGTGAATGTAGTTTTCTTACGTTATTTTTGACGTCAAAACTCGACAGAAAATAATCAAATATTTGAGAGCAATCAACCTAAGAGAATAGAAATATTTTTCATTCGTTAGTATAAATATGACGTACTGATAGGTTAATATTCTTTAAATATGATTCATAACAAAAACAAATCAACGATGATATCAAAATGGTTCTCGCCTTTTCTGAAATTACACTTAACAATGCTGATGACTTATGTATGTTGGGCAATATTATTTTTACGAAATATTTCCAAAAAACTTACCTTGTAAATGTTGCACGTTCAGCAAAAACAATAGTAAAATTTATTTATTGTTACCTGTAACAATAAAACAATATGATTCAATAAAATAAATCTATTTCGATTTAAATAATAGGTAACGAATGCATACACTATATTGTAATACTAAGAATAACAATTTAAGCATATAAAAAATTGTATCAAATATTGTTCACAGTGTTATTAAAAGTCCTAAATGTAAATCAAAGGCCAAGAAAAGGTGTTGCAAATTCACCTCCTACATACATTGACTCGCTTATCAGAAATTCAATGAAAAATGAAGATTATTAAAAAATCATGCTTTACTTTAATTAAAACTTTAATTTAATTAAAAAATCTAATTTTGTATTCACTAATTGGAAATTACTATAGGTATTAAACTATGCTTCTTAATACCTTTATGTGTATAATTCTGCTGTACTTGTGTATCAGACTGAACTGCTAAACGGCTGAATCAATTTAGATGACATTTTTAGTGTGTGGTCAGATTGAATGAGTTAGATTAACAAAGTGAACCACTCTATATCGGATTGGCCATATTTCAAACGCATCAAGTACAAGGTTGATAGTGATGCCGGAAGCAGTTATTTATAACTATAAAATTATAATATGACTTTATTATGATTAATTCAAAATTATCTGCGGAACCAATCGACCAAATTTTCTGAATACAGAACTTATAATTGAAATGTCAATCACCGCGAAATATTTAAAATTTATTGAAGTGAGTTTAAAATATAAGTTGTAATATTATTAATTATCATTGAATTAAATAAAGCTTGATAATAGATTTTATAGCAATACTCTTCTTTCAATCAAAATGAAGGGAAATCGATTTTACTAATAAAATAAGTGTACTTAATCTAAACTAATATTATAAAGAGGAAACATTTGTGTTTTTGTATGCATGTAAGTATATTTACAACGTTTTGACACAAAAACTATTGGATCGATTTCAACTTTTTTTAACAATTAGAAAGCTGCATTTTCACTGAGTGACATAGCCTGTATTACTTTCTCAAAAATAGAGATTCCTAATAAAAAGTCAATCCCTTATAAAAATTAATGTAACCCAAGGTGTGAAACAAAAAATCGGTTATCATCGGCGCTGTGGAAACTATTTAAGTTAGAACAAAAAATGTTCTACAGTATTATAGAACGTATTAATATCTATAAAAAAGTCCACGGTACTATACGAATACGTCCAACTACAGTAGTTATGCCACTCTAACTACATTTTTCATTTTAAATATTAATAAAAGTGCCGACAATAATTAAACCATATTATGCATACCTCTGTATTAATCCTTATCCTATTAAATAATATTTTATTAAAAACCGTTTCAATACCTGCAAAATACTTTCTAAAATATTAAAATGCGACATTTCATTCAAAAGATATAACGAATTTTAAAATTCAATCTAAAGAAAATTGTAATGACCCTTATAACCCTGGGCCAGCATCTGGTGAGATAGCTTTTATTCCAAGGAAACCAACGATACCCACCAATATACCTATACTTTTTTATTTTTATCGAGCTAAAAATTACTGGAGCGATCTAAAAAATTCTTTCATTACCTTCTTGAAATCATGAATTTTTCAATACCTGTAAAGTATTTTTTTTTATTGCTGACAGATTAGCGCTTGATTGTGATCTCACCTGATGGTAAGTGATGATACAGTCTAAGATGGAAGCGCGCTAATCTGTTAAGAGGCGATATACCCCTTACGGTTTCTACACAGCATCGTGCCGGAACTAGCCACGGCCGAAGCCTCCCACCAGTCCAGACTCAGACAAATTCGTCCTACCGGGGAGCGAACCCGGGACCTCTGCTAGCAAAGCGAATACTCGCACTGCGCCAGCGAGGCCGTCGAAATTATATAGTATTTTTAAATTGAGCAATGTCGAAAATTATACGTAAATGATGTTACTAATTCAAAAATGTATTAGTTAGATATATATTCCTTGTAAAGTAAAATCTGTTTATCGATTAGTTTATGAATGTGTGTATCTAAGAATCTGAAAGGAAGTAATTAAAAACTAAGTGAAATAAATCTTTTATTGTATCACAAAGAAATCTATAGTACGACTTATTATAATTTCTACTGGCACGAGAACGGTATCTACGCGGGTGAAACCGCGGGCCATTGCCTGTACGATAAAATGTTGAAACACTATTTCTGTTATGTAAGGTACCAGGAAAATATGTAATATAAAATTTATTAAGTCAATTCGGATTTAGTATTGTCCGATTTCATTAAGGTCAAGTGTCATCTATATCAAGATTTTAAAAAATGTACTTGAGTAGATAGAAATATATAAAGTGTGTATTTATAGTAAAATTTGAAATACTTGAACCGAATCGCGGGCAAGTTCTTGTACATAAAAGGAAGATAATGTTACAAAAATAAAATGTATTAAGATATCTGTCCGTGTTCATCAGTAAATACCGAAGAAACAGCCTGACACTGACAGCAAAATATACCCGCACAATAGGTAGAAAGACTACATCATTATTTTTGTTAACGACAAAATAAAAGAAACTAGCATGAAATTGTTGACCTTCACGGTGAGCCACAAGAACAAGACGTTGTTATACAATTCCAACTATTAGTTCACACTTTTCTTATATATTGCAAAAAAATTTACTTCCACCGATAATGCATTTTCAAACATCTACTCAAGCTCAATTTTTGTATACTTTTAGTTGAGAACATTTGACGTAATTAAAATTTTAAAATAAGACATTTACTTTTTTAAATTTCTTATTTTGTCTGTGTTTACATGTCCTTGATCCCTGTTAAGAAAGTCGGACCTACATATCTGTTCATAAGAGGGGCCTAAGGTAACTTTCATTAAATGAAAACATTAAAATCTGGTGTCCAAAGTTTGGGGTGCGTGTACTACCAAGTAAGATTTGACGCTTGACTTGATTTAGATATCACATTTTAAAATAATCAAATCAACATAACTAACTTCCAGCCGCTCTCCTGAAAAATTGTGTTATTGTAGATTCGACTTTCTAAATAGGGACCAACAAAATATGTACAATATTTTCAAATTTGTGTAGATTGGATGAAGTGGAGGCAGGTCTCGGGAACAATTTGCGATGCCAGAATGCCCCTTACACTAAAGGGGAAGATTTATAAGACGATCGTAAGACCTGTCGTCCTGTATGGATCAGAGTGCTGGGCCACCAAAGGGGAGAATGAAAGGAAATTGCATGCAGCGGAGATGCGAATGTTGAGATGGATGTGTGGAGTGACAAAATTGGATAAGATTAAGAATGAGTATATTAGAGGAAGTGTGAAAGTAGCACCAGTGACCGAGAAGTTAAGGAGTGGAAGGTTAGCCTGGTATGGACATGTAATGAGAAGGGAGGATAGCCATGTATGTAAGAGGGTCCTAAATATGATGGTAAGCGGCAGGGCCGGGAGAGGGCGACCAAAAAAAGTGTGGATGAATTGTGTGAAAGAGGATATGTGTATTAAGGGTGTGAATGTAGAAATGACAGCGGATAGAGTGAAGTGGCGAAAGGAAATATGCTGTGCCGACCTCACCTAGTGGGATAAGGGCAAGAAAACAACAACATTTTGAAATTTGTGTAGATATGAACTAGTGGCAGGGTTCAATCGTCACCGGTTACGGAAGTGCCGCCACGCTAAAAAATTGCAATTAAAATCATATTTATTTTTCTATTATTTTATATGAGAGCATGCTCCTGAACTAGATTTAACTGTATCTCAGAAACCAGGTATATAAAAGGTAAAATCTTTTCATATCTTATCACACTAGCGCGCTACCATTTCAAACTCTATCAGCATCACCACCATCAGGTAATATCAATCGAGTGCCAATTTGTCAGATATAAAAAAAGAGTGACAAAGTATACCAGTTCGATTTGGAAATGATGATCTCAGTTTGTCGACGTCAATATATTTTTATTTTAAGAAATTTGAAAAGGCCGAAAGTTGAAGCTGAAAGCTGAAAACGCGATGACCTGGCACTAACAATAATATGTGTAGCTGCAAATGTAAAACATTATAAAATAAACCTATAAATATAAAAAAGAGAACAGCATCTATTATGACATAGTTATGTTGCGCTACGCCGACGACACCTCTCATCACAGCTAGGGGAAGTACGTTTGCAAAGGCGGCTCAACTTGCCGAAGTTGGCACAAATATGGTGGTGGACAGAATCCAGAGAATGGGGCTGGCGGTGTCTTCCACCAAAACGGAGGCTTTGTTTTTTCATGGACGTCGGAGAGGTCCTCCACGAGGGGCTATATTGCTGCGGGGTGCGGTTGTCGAGGTAAAGACCCAGATGAAGTACCTGGGCCCTATGTTGGATGGTCGTTGGGAATTCCAGGCACATGTTGCCTGGATTACCCCTCGGTTAATTAATGTCGCCTCTGCGCTTGGACGACTTTTGCCAAATGTGGGGGGGGGGGCAGAGTCTCTATGCAGGAGGCGCTGTACGGAGCACCTTTATGGGTGAAAGCCTTAACAGCTTCGAATCGAGCTCTCTTACGAAAAACCCAGAGACTGATATCCATCAGGGCACATAGACGTTACCGGACAGTATCATGGACGACGGCAACCCTCTCGGCGTGTAACCCCCCTTGGGAACTGCAGAAGTTATTGCGGCTGCTTATCAGTGCCGAGCAACTGCATGAGCCAGAGGCGACTGGCCTAATGTCGTAGATAGACAAAAAGATCAAAGAACTTTCCGACAGGACCCTGATCAGCCGGTGGAGGAAGGACCTCGAGTCTCCGTTAGCAGCTATTTACACGGTGGCAGCAATCCGGCCGCAACTGGATGTTTGGCTCAACAGGAAGCACAGATCACTATCCTTTAGGTTGGTACAGGTATTTATCGGGCACGGGTGCTTCGGCAGCTACCTGCATCAAATTGTTGGTAGGTAGGAATATATAATATTCAACGCAAAGATGTATGGAAGCACCCAACACTTTTGATGACGTGACATCGTAAGAACTGTTTCATATATTTATTTAATCTATGTTCCATTCCGATGTTTCAAAAAATTTCTAACAGTAAACAACATTAGATAAGCCTGGAATAATCTGTAAATCTCTACAGGTTATTATATATCTTAGTAAGACTAGATTTTTTTTATTGCTGATAAACGTGATCGTAAGTGATCGTAAGTGATGTTACAGTCCAATGTGGAAGCGCGCTAATCTTATAAGAGGCGATATACCACTTATGGTTTCTACAGAGCATCTTACTGGTAGGATGCTAACTAGCCACGGCCGAAGCCTCCCACCAATTCAGACTCAGACAAATTAGAAAATACAATTTTCTAAATTCGCCCTACCAGGACCCCCTGGACCCAGGAACCCAGGATCTCTGCTAGCAAAGTGAGTACTCGCACCACTGCACCAGCGAGGCCGTCAAAATAAAGACTTCATCACTGTAGTTACAGATTTAGTTAAGGATCGTCAAGTGAAATTTTTGACCCATTTTACTAATATTATTTTGTTTAGATTTATGTTACATTTATTTTTCTTTATTATGCATCGTGATGTAAAGCACACGTATCGAATTGCGTAAGCTTTATCTAATATATAAAATTCTCGCGTCACGGTGTTAGAAGTTGAATTTCTCCGAAATGGCACGACCGATTTTCGTG
Organism: Elymnias hypermnestra; assembly: GCA_015832385.1. Lineage (NCBI taxonomy): Eukaryota > Metazoa > Arthropoda > Insecta > Lepidoptera > Nymphalidae > Elymnias > Elymnias hypermnestra. The sequence goes on from JACTOM010000070.1 coordinate 2,835,367, forward strand.
AATTTTAGCATGAATATCGGGTAGGGTGGAGAATGGGACCACATCTATTTATGATCTCTCTAAATGTTGTAATCTACCCCTATTTTTTTTTTGTCAAAATTGTTATGGTTATTTTTAATGGAGTGGAATTAAAAAATACATACGAACCTAAATTTTCACCTTTCTATTTTAAAAGCGATAATAGTTATTATAAGGCAAAACAACGTTTACTAAGTCAGCTAGTTTGTCGATAATATCTGAGTGTTTTTAAATACGCTTAACGCGTCATTTACTGGTAAGTTGGTAACTAACCAAGGCGGAAGCTTTTTAAGTTTACTAAATTTGTCCTACCGGGACACAGAGCCAGGTCCTTTGCTAGCAAACGTAAAATAAAAGATAATAGATGTATTATATTTTTAGAAGTATTTGTACGAGTAGCCTTTATAAATAAATAGAGCCAGTGAGGACTTCTTGTACATGTCTATTTAGTTATGATAAAAATTATATTATTATAAAAGCTACTACTAAATGGCAAAAGCTTAGTAAGTGTCATGCCACACTTTTTTCCTCCAATATTCCTTAAGACCCGATACTCTACAAGAAAAAATATTTACTTTCATTTAATGTTTTTTCAAGTTAACTGCGGTCGATTTTCTGTTAATGTCTGCAATATAACAGAACGTCCTAAGCTATCAGACTATTATGACGAATAATAATGTTATTTCCTGGTATTGTTTGTCTAAATGTGACCTTTTTCCGGGCAATATCTTTATTTAACCGCTGTAACTTTCATTCGTACTCATATTATTCTGTTAATTCCCTCTTGTTATGTTTTCATTGAATTTAATTTTTTAACTTTATATGAAAAACAATTTGAATTACTACAAACAACTGAAACTTAAAACTATACGAGATATTAAAATAAAATGATCAATTTTAGAAGGGATATAAAACTGTAAACATACGTACATTGGATTATATGTACGTTTGAAAAACCTTTGAGGGAATGTGGAGTTATCCCAATAAAATTATATTTATTTAATGTAACTATTGAAATCCTGACCATCATGGTCATGAAATCATTGATACCTAGCTGCTAGGTTATCCATAATACCTACATAAGTATAGAATAATTTAATTCTATTATCGGGTCCAAAAATATTGTATCTGTCAAGCATTCACATTTGTTCATATTAAAGAACATACATGCCTGATACATGTATATCATAACTTTTAAAAGAAATGTTCTAAACGAGATATACAACTCGATATTGATAGCACATTGCTCATTATTGTATATCCATAAAATATAATAACACAAATAGTGTTACATCATGCGAAATATGCAGTCAGTTTTGTAACTATGTAGCTATGCTGTATATTGACGTAATTCGAACTCAATACGCGTCTCTACTATAAGTTAAATCCCAATCAATTTCACCACATGGTAAATGAAAGAAATAAAATAAAATAAAAAATAAAAATAGTTTATTTCGTTAACTTCAGAACTTTAACATAAAAAAGGATGGAGCCTTCTTTTAAGGATGGAAGTTATCCCTGTGGCAGAAGACTTCGCTCTTCCTTAACAATAACAAAAATAATTTAAGAAATAAACAAAGACAATAAATAAAATAACAAGGCAAAGAAAGTAATATAATGAAGAACTTAACACAAATTCTTTTACAGTTTATAATAATTTAATCGTACAGAGTAAATGTATCAGAGTTTGTATGTACTGTGTCATGTAAGTGTACAATAAATAAATAAGCCATATTTAAAATATAATATTAGAGTAGGTATGTCAGTTTATATTTTATACTACACGTTTTAATAAGAATTCCACTTCCTCATAATTTAATGGTAATAAGTGTTTATTTACAATGTCTTTTGCCTCGCGTAAATTTAAGGGAAATATATTAAGTTTTCTATTAATTATATTATACAAATAACGGGATTGTGAGCAGTACTGGCTTAGAGCAAAAGTAGTTCTATAAAAATCTGATTTATTTAAAGTTAAACTTGTATTTAAAGTGAGATTCAACCGTAAATCTGATACAATTTTGACAGAGCAAGAGCAGAGTAAGGTTTTAGGCCGACCGAAAATTGAACTTGTTATTTAAGAATTCGATATTAAAGAACTTGATTAAATAAAGAACCTTCGATGTATGTTACGCCCCGCTAAACGGGTTATGCTCCTCCGAAATCTTTGCAAATTAGGCAAAGATTAATTGATGCTGATCATATACACAATTTTAACGAATAAAATCCAATGTGTCCCCGCCAGAATGACAAAATTTGATTAAATTTGCATTTTTGATTTTTTTTATTGCTGACAGTTTTTAGCGCTTGACTGTAATCTCACATGCTGATGATACAGTTTAAGATTGAAGCGCACTAATCTGGTAAGAAACGATATACCCCTGGTGGTTTCTACACAGCATCGTACCGGAACACAAATTTCTTTGTTTGGTGGTACGTCTTTAATGCTTGGGCGGTGACTAGCCACGGCCGAAGCTTCCCACCAGTCCAGACTCACACAGAAAATACAATTTCCTAAATTCGGCCTACCGGGGTTCGAACCCGGAACCTCTGCTAGCAAAGCAGTACTCGCACCACTGCGCCAGCGAAGCCGTCAAATTTATTAAAAAATTGATTGAAATTTTAACAATGCTCTATGAAAAATGTGCCAGGAAAGACTCGAAATTTATAGTAAAAGCCCCAAAAATAGTTTTCTAGTTAGGTATAGGCCATTAAGTTTTAAATGTACGTATTTTCCTAAAGAGTAATGTTGTTTGTTAGTAACCCAAGTACGAGTAGCTTAAAGTCTATTCTCGAACTCGATTTAACTTATAAACCATTAATTACCAACGGTAAACTATTTCGTAAATGAAACCGAGGAAATAAATGTCGTGAATAAACACTTACAGATACTGTATTGCCGTCATATTCTGGAAATAAAACTGCACTCATAAAACTATTAATTTGATTGTAGAAAAATATATACTATTGTTGCCACTTTTGGTTCCTTTAATGTAAAGGTATGGAGCACGAATAATGTATTATAAAACAATAGGAGATTACTTCTATATTATAAACCTCTAATAATAATAGATCGGAATAAAGATACCTCAATATAATAATAAAATAATGAGGCTTTTTACAAAATAAGAAGAATAAGACTCTTCTTCTTTTGTAAAATAGCACTGAGCAAGTATGTTGGAGAAGACAAGAAGGAAATTGCTCCACACACTCAAAATAATTTAATCATTTTGGTCCATAATGACAGTATTCATCTCACTGAAATTTATATATTTTTTAATTTTTGAAGAATGAACCAAAATTATCATTAATATCCTATATTTATAGGAAGCTCAAGTGTAAATCGTCTTTTTTTTTAAATAAGAGAATTCGAAATTGATTTATAAAAGAAAATAAAATCTTTACCGATATAATAAAAGCGAAAGAAATTCTGTCTGTCATATGACGTAAGAGAAAGTCGTCTTTTTAACTTTAAACTACTGATTCATATTCTTTGAATTTTGACCAAGAAGTAGAGCCTTAACAAGCAGATAGTGGAGTTTTTTCCCGAAAATAAAATATGCAAAGGGGACTCATGTTGTTATCTATAGGTGTAGGTGTAAGTATGTGTACGTTTTGCATTGCAAGGCATATGTTCGCAATCAGTTAAAGACCACGCAAGTAAAGTTTCTGGGAAATAGCTTCCTAAACATGGTCCAAAATCTATAGAAAGTAGTTTACTGTGAAATAAGGACTAAATTATTTCAATTGATATGATAATATTTAAATAAAGTTAGAATTCTCAGTATGAAAGTTATACCAGATAAAAGATTTCCATTCAAAATAGGTCGAGGTCTGAAGTCAATAAAATTACTACCCCGACTTTGAATTGTTACCCATTAACTTCGTTATGTACGAGATGGTCTTTCTCCAGCGCTATGCGACGTCAGGGTGCGGTTTAATAGGAGTAACGCAATCAGGACTTCGTTAAAAAATCAAAACTTACTTAGGACAGTAGAGAGAGACGACATTTCAATAAAGTTATTCGACGATATAGTCATTTTAAATGATGTATTAAATTTTTATGTAATTACATTACTTTTATTAACAGAAAATGAATTAACAGAAATAAACTATAATACATTTTACTTTGTATCGCATACCAACAAACTTTTATAAGTTAAAAAGGAAAGGAACATTGCGTCAGCACTGCGAGTTTACATATCCCAGAATTTCTTTTGAGATATGCAGTTTTCCTCACAATTATTTCTTTCACAAAAAAGCACAATGATTATTTTAAATAACAATAAAGAATCGACTTACAAGAACTTAATGTTACCTATCCAGGATGCGAAGTCATGACTGTTAAAATATTTTTTTTATTTAATTCACATTCACAGTAGTTCACATAATCAGAGATCACTATGTTACATATACGCACAGTACATAACGATAACACGCTTTATAAGAATTTCTCAATTTATATTCATTACGACATTTTTACACATAACATCTAATGATTAGGGATGTGCGAATAATTAGAACTTACGAATTATTCCTTCCGAATCGAATCTCAATATTCGATTCGAATAATTCGAAATTTCCCAAACAATTCAAAATGTTTCGCATAATTCGATTTTACCCTAATTATTCGTAAACTATTAAATTGTTAGAGTATTTGCAATTTAGGGTTTCTTTTGTTCAATATTAAAATATAAATTTAACAGTCTATATAGATTTTATTCAAACCATTTAATATATATATACAAATAGCACAATAATTATAGATTTATATTTTAAAGATAACGAAATAACAGAAACAACATTTGAAAATTTGAAGATTGTGATAATGAAGTTCGTTTATCAGATACAATATCGCCAGCAGTGGAAAATAATCTTTCACTTTCAGCCGAAGTACATGGTATTCCTAAATATTTTTGAATAAGTATATTATTCGTAAGTCGAATATTTCGATACACGATTCAAATCGATAATTCAGAGATATTTCATTAATTCGCGGATGATTCGAAGTTTTTTTTTTCTACATAAAATTTCTAACACCTCTTTGGCGAAACTTTTCCAATTAGCAATTTGTTAATTAAAAAATGTGGGAACGAGAAATTGAGACCAGCACGTATCAGAGTTTACAGGGCTCGTAAAGATATTTTATACGCATCGGCAACAAAGCCACGTTCGTAATTCGGCAAGACACCCGCCGAGATAGGAACGATCAAAGTTTTGGGGTAGACTACGACGCAATGAGAAAACAATGGTGAAGTTTCTATTAAGATACATGCGAATCTAAAAAAGCTGCATAAAACCTAGTTATTTATTTTTTAGTAGATATTTTATGAACAATGTATGTTTCAAAAATTCAATACAAATTAAATAAACACAATAACAATATTTGGCATAATTCAATAAGTGATTTTAAGGGCCAGACTGGCTGTGCATGGAGGACTGTTGGTGCCAACACTTATGTATGGTAGTGAAAGTTGGGTATGGCAGAAGAATCATAAAAGTAAAATATATGCGGTAGAGATGAGAGCGTTGAGTAGTATGTGTGGATTGAAACTGAGTAACACTGTAAGAAACAGTGTGAAAAGAGAACGTTGTAGTATAAAAGAAGATGTAGTGACTAAAATTGAAAAAGGTATGCTTAGATGGTTTGGGCACGTAGAGAGAATGAATGAAAGGAGACTGATAAAAAGGATTTATGAGTCAAGAGTGAATGCAAAAGTTGGAAGGGGAAGACCAAGGCGAAAGTTCCTGGACCAAATCCATTTCATTTTAAATAAGGGCCAGGTCAAGAGTACTCTAAACCGACGAACTTGTATGAAAGATTCAATGAGAATGAAAGAAGCGAAGGAGATATGCAAGGATTGTGGCAAGTGGAAAGACGTGGCCTCTGTCTACCCCTATGGGAATGAGGCGTGATGCTATGTATGTATTTTTAATATTTGTAATACTAAACAGAATTGCTTTACCACTAACTCGCACTATGACATCCAATTAAAGAATGGGGATTTCAATATCTTTCTCCCTCAAATATATGCCTACTCTATTTATCTCTTCTGTATAGTTTATACCTTCATGTGACTGAAGGTGTTTGGTACAGTTTAAATACAAACAAAATTTATTTCTTTAAAAGCTGAATATATATTACTTTGATTTAGTAATTTCTTAAAACCTGTAAAGCTAAATATTTAAAGAGATTATTTTCATAATCATCGAATAAAGGAAAAATATAAATGCAATTTAAAGCGCGCCCAAACATATTTGACGCTTGTAGAGAGTATGCAGTACGTTTTCAGAGGTACGTGCACTAATTGAAATTTGGATTTTATTGCAGAGCGTTTATTGAAAACTAAAGATTTATTTTGGTATGAAATATTATATCGATGTACAAAACTGAACTATTAACAATATTTTAAAATTCACATTTTAAATCTTTTGCTGTGGTTTTCAAAAATAATTAAATAAAAACGAAACAATCTCGCTACAGTAGCCGAGTTATTTGATATATAAATGTTTTAATAGTAAAACCATTTCAGGCCAACAAGAGAATGACATCCTTACCCCCAACGAATATAACCTACTTCTTACTGATGATGCTGGCGAAAATTACTGTATTGTCATAGGTCCATCATACATGTGAAAACTTTCAAGAAAAGAGGTTATGCAAATTATGTTGGAAATAATTTGCCTTCATCGTATGTTATTAAATTATTGAATTGTCATAGGACAATAATACCTGTGTAAAATGTCAAGTGAATTGAGCGTCTTGATGTTGGTGTGAATAACATAGAACGACGTCGAAACATTGATAAGTGATACAGGTGATGCAAAACAAAATGTTAATAATGATTTAATAGTCAACTAAATGAGTGCAAGACGTAGGCACTCAATTTCCTGAAACAACTCAATAAGCCTAAAGGAAATAAGCTTAAGTAAAAGGCAAGAATATGAAACATGTCTCACACTCGCAGCTGCAATATGTGGCGCTAAACTCGGTCATAAATAAAAGGGGAGCGAGGGAGCTAGCGCCCCAAGCACGTCATAGGCAGCTGACGCTCCTGCGAATTTTGACGAGATCGGCTCCATGTCGATAAAAATATCAATGTCGACCTACAACATCTTCGGAAACGGTTTGTAATTAATCAGCAGTGAGTATATCGGGAAAACTCTTTCCGTCATTTCCTCAAGAATATGTTCTCTAAATGGAGCACGTTCATAAAGTGTACATTCGTTGACTACGGTGATATTCATGTTTATCTGTATTTCATTTTACTCTCAACTACCAATGCTCCGCAGTTTCACCCGCGTAGATACCGATCACGTGGCAGTGGATACTCTATTAAGTCGGACTATATATTTGTTTTCGTTATCATAAAAGTTTTATTTCACTTAGTTTTTAATTACTACCTTTCAGCTTATTAGATACATAATCTAATACATTACTAATCTAATCAATATACAGCTGTTACAAATATACATTTTTAAATTCGTATCATCATTTACGTAGCATATCCGACATAAGTAAATTTAAAAATACTCTATAGCTATTGAAAGAATTTATAAATCGGTGCAGTAGTTTAAGGTTGTTTGTTTATTATAAATTGGTAAAGATAAAAACTAAAATTCAACTGCATATCTTTCTTCTATAATATTAGAGAAGATATTTATTTGTATTACTTTATTGGCTCAAAAATTTCCTATACACAACATTTGACGTAGTTTTGTTTTGTTCTAGTTCGACTTAGAATACGTTATTCTCTTTAGATTGAGATTTTAATATTCATTATATCTTTTGAATAGAATTTCCAATTGTAATCATTTATAAAGTATTTTATAGATGTTGAAACGGTCTTTAATATTTGAATAAAGATTAATACAGAGTGAATAATATGGTTTAAGTATTGTCGGCATTTTTGTTAACTTTTGAAATGTAAAAAAGTAGTTTTAATGGCAGTTTAGTTTTTTGTAGATATTAATACGTTCTATAATACTGTAGAACATTATTTTATTCTAACTTCATAAGTTTTCGCAGCGCACGAGATAACAAATTTTTTGTTTCACACCTTGGGTAACATTATAGCATTTTCCTTAGGGATCCCTTTTTTTTGTTTCTTCTTTATAATATTTGTTTATATATATGTCTATAAACATATTACTGTAATAGTTACTAGATATCTTTATAGAATATATATATTTTTCTATACTTGTGTTTCGTATATATTACTGAATTCATAGAATCTTGATTAAATTTTTGACTACGTTATTTGTACTTAAGAGTAGTTTTTTTTATTATTTTATTCTATTTATTTATGCACACCAACTACAGCATATACATGTAACATTTTATTATACTGTAATTACAAAATTCGAAAATATAATATTTTAAAAAAATAAAATTTCTTTTGTAAGACGCAAACTACAAGCAGTGTCATATACTAGACAAATTTTCACAAATTTTACGTCTGAAGCACAGTAGGTTGTCGGTAGTTATGTCAATGTTATGGACTACTGGCACAAATTCTTATATATATATACACACCGGCATATTTAGCGGAACATAAAAAAAATGATAAAGGTTTGATATTAGTATCATATAAAGTTTTGATACTAATATCAAATATATTTTTTATGCTCCGCTAAATATGCCGGTGTGTATATCACATAGGCTTAGTTTGGCACTCCGATCCAATAAATAACTGATTTCCCTTAGATGGTTTGGGCACGGAAAAGGTGTGAATGAAAAGAGAATGACATTTGGCGCTTAAATTCAATTCAAAGTTTTAAAATAAAATATAAGTTACCTTTGTTGAATTTACAACGCCAAGGAACATAAATTTCTATTCACATATATTGCACTCATCACGCCTTCCCATTTAAAATTATTTATTTTTTGCTCTGTGTATTATATCTATTACCTACATTTTTTTTTATAAATTTATCTACTACTTAGGATTCATTATCCAAATAAAATTGTATTATTTTTTCCTCGTGAACTCTTTGTTATCTCAACTTTTGTATTAACTGCACATAATGGCGAATTGACTGGCCGAGATCGGTCAAGTTGTCACTGACTTTTTCGACTTTCTAATTTTAATTCTTTTATGTATGTATATGTGTGTGTATCTATACATGTGTATATATATATATATATATATATATATATATATATATATACGCTGTGTGTTCAAAAAGTATCGCGAATTTTGTGTTTTTTCAAAAATTATTTATCTATTCATGAATATCTATTTTGTCCCCTTCAAAGTAATCCCCATGAGATATTATACACTTGTGCCAACGGTTTTTCCAATCTTCGAAGCACTTCAAAAAATCATTTTTTTTTTTATCTTGTTCAGCTCCTCCTTCGATGCCGTCTTTATCTCGTCAAGAGAAGAGTAACGTCGTCCTTTCATGGGCCTCTTCAGTTTAGGGAACAAGAAAAAGTCACAGGGGGCCAGATCTGGGGAATACGGTGGCTGCGGCATCATTAGTGTGTTGTTTTTGGCCAAAAAGTCGCGCACAAGCAACGATGCGTGAGCAGGGGCGTTGTCGTGGTGCAAAGGCCAATTTTTGTTCTTCCACAAATCCGGGCGTTTCTGGCGGATTGCTTCGCGCAAATTGCGCATAACTTGCAGGTAATATTCCTTATTGACCGTTCTTCCCTGTGGCAAGAACTCATGACGCACCGCGCCAAGTTTGATCGAATGTGAAAGTTTTGCTGACAGTTTTCTTTGATTGCAGGG